>OV816026.1:99745242-100009322 GCA_929113105.1 Agrypnus murinus | reverse complement strand
AGGCCTACCATGCGTCCGGACCAAAAGCGTAGCGCCCAGCGTCCGGCGTATATAAGTGTATATAAATGATGGTATCAGTCAGCGTCTTTTGCAAGCTATAGGTTTATTCAGCGTCTGTTTATTTTATGCAAGCTATAGGTTTATACAGCGTCCATTTATTTTTTCAGTATTGGCCAGCCTGCTTGAATTCCTTTGCCTGTCTGCGGTGTCGAGTTACTCTCTGCATTTCTGAGTAAAGATTGCGTCATTTAAACTGGCAAAAATAATTCTATTTTATTAACGCTATGTAATAAATACTTTTAGTTTCGTTTCTGTATGTGTATGCATTTTATTTAAAAGGCTTTCAGATTTAAAATATTATATGCATAAAAACATCATAAAACTTGAAATATTATTGGATTTGTATGAAATTTTCTACAAAGGGGTTTTTCAGGTCGCTGATTTCAAATTTGATGTCAACGTTTGCAAATTTTATAGGGCGGATGAAATATGGCGGCCATAATAATTAAAATTTGATTTATTTGCATAAAACTTAACATCTGTGAGTATATTCGAAATAGCGGGTATGATATAGCTCTCTGCGTTGCCAAAGTACTATGTGTATTTCTCAGTAAGGATTGCGTCATTTAAAGCGACAAGAATAATTATATTTTATTACAGCTACTTAATAAATCTTTTACTTCCATTCATCGGTGTCTGAATTTTATTTAAAATGTTTTAAATAAGTTTTAAGGTACCATAAACATAAAAATTTCGTAAAATTAGAAATTTTATTGGATTTGTATGAGATTTTGTACAAAGGGGTTTCTAAGGTCGCTGATATCGAGTTCGACGTTAAGATTTACAATATGACGATTATACTTGAGATTTGGCACAGTTATAGGAATTAGGATTCTTGTAAAGAAAAAATAAACCAATGTTATTATGACAACCCCCGTACCCCCTTTTAGGGGTTGTAAAGCTTTTAGATGACTTAGAAACTTGAAAATTGGTGTAATTATAGGATTTAAGATTCTTGTAAAGAAAAATATTTAAAAAATGTTATTATGTCAACCTCTGCATCCCGTTCGGGGGTTGTAAGACTTCTAGATGACATAAAAACTTGAAATTTGGTTTAGTTATAGGTTTTAGGGTTCTCGTAAAGAATGATATAGAAAAATGTTATTATGTTAACCCTCCGCAACCCCTTTAGGGTTTATAAAGCTTCTAGATGACACAGAAACTTGAAATTTGGTACAATTATAGTTTAAGGTTATTGTAAAGAAAATATATAAAAAAATGCAGTTATATCATCCCCCGCACCCTCTTATGGGATTGTAAAACTTGCAGATGACACAGGAACTTGAAATTTGATATAGTTATAGGGTTTAAGACTGTCGTAAAGAAAAATATAATTTTTTTTTATTAAGTCAACCCCTGCACTTTATTTGGGGGTTGTAAAAATTCTGGATGACATTCAAACTTGAAATTTGAGATAGTGATAGGATTTAGGACTCTCGTAAAGAAAATTATTAGGTCAACCCCCGCACTGCATTTGAGGGTTGTAAAACTTCTAGATGACATACAAACTTGAAATTTGACATAGCTATAGAGTTTAGAATTCTTGTCAAAAGAAAAATAAACAATGGTAAAATTTCTACCCCCCACTCACATTGGGGGTTGTAAAACTTCTATATGACATACAAACTTGAAATTTGGTATAGTTATAGTATTTAAAGTTTTCCTAAAGAGAAAAATCAAAAATACTAAAATCTCAACCCTCCCACCCCCTTTAGAGCTATAAAACTTCTAGATGACGTACAAACTTGAGATTTTGACATAGTTATAGACTTTAAAATTCTTGTCAAAAGAAAAATAAACAATGGAAAAATTTCTACCCCCCACCCACATTGGTGGTTGTAAAACTTCTATATGACATACAAACTTGAAATTTAGTATAGTTATAGTATTTAAAATTTTCCTAAAGAGAAAAATCAAAAATACTAAAATCTCAACCCTCCCACCCCCTTTAGAGCTATAAAACTTCTAGATGACGTACAAACTTGAGATTTTGACATAGTTATAGACTTTAAAATTCTTGTCAAAAGAAAAATAAACAATGGAAAAATTTCTACCCCCCACCCACATTGGTGGTTGTAAAACTTCTATATGACATACAAACTTGAAATTTAGTATAGTTATAGTATTTAAAATTTTCCTAAAGAGAAAAATCAAAAATACTAAAATCTCAACCCTCCCACCCCCTTTAGAGCTATAAAACTTCTAGATGACGTACAAACTTGAGATTTTGACATAGTTATAGACTTTAAAATTCTTGTCAAAAGAAAAATAAACAATGGAAAAATTTCTACCCCCCACCCACATTGGTGGTTGTAAAACTTCTATATGACATACAAACTTGAAATTTAGTATAGTTATAGTATTTAAAATTTTCCTAAAGAGAAAAATCAAAAATATTAAAATGTCAACCCTCCCACCCCATTTTGAGTTATAATACTTCTAGATGACATACAAACTTGAGATTTTGACATAGTTATAGTGTTTAGAATTCTTGTCAAAAGAAAAATAAACAATGGTAAAATTTCTACCCCCCACCCACATTGGTGGTTGTAAAACTTCTATATGACATACAAACTTGAAATTTGGTATAGTTATAGTATTTAAAATTTTCCTAAAGAGAAAAATCAAAAATATTAAAATGTCAACCCTCCCACCCCCTTTCGAGTTGTAAAACTTCTAGATGACGTAGAAACTTGAGATTTTGACATAGATATAAAGTTTAAAATTCTTGTCAAAAGAAAAATAAACAATGGTAAAATTTATACCCCCCACTCACATTGGGGGTTGTAAAACTTCTATATGACATACAAACTTGAAATTTGGTATAGTTATAGTATTTAAAATTTTCCTAAACAGAAAAATCAAAAATATTAAAATGTCAACCCTCCCACCCCCTTTTGAGTTATAAAACTTCTAGATGACGTACAAACTTGAGATTTTGACATAGTTATAGAGTTTAGAATTCTTGTCAAAAGAAAATAAACAATTGTAAAATTTCTACCCCCCACCCACATTGATGGTTGTAAAACTTCTATATGATATACAAACTTGAAATTTGGTATAGTTATAGTATTTAAAATTTTCCTAAAGAGAAAAATCAAAAATATTAAAATGTCAACCCTCCCACCCCCTTTTGAGTTATAATACTTCTAGATGACGTACAAACTTGAGATTTTGACATAGTTATAGAGTTTAGAATTCTTGTCAAAAGAAAAATAAACAATGGTAAAATTTCTACCCCCCACTCACATTGGGGGTTGTAAAACTTATATATGACATACAAACTTGAAATTTGGTATAGTTATAGTATTTAAAATTTTCCTAAAGAGAAAAATCAAAAATACTAAAATCTCAACCCTCCCACCCCCTTTTGAGTTATAAAACTTCTAGATGACGTACAAACTTGAGATTTTGACATAGTTATAGACTTTAAAATTCTTGTCAAAAGAAAAATAAACAATGGAAAAATTTCTACCCTCCATCCACATTGGGGGTTGTAAAACTTCTATATGACATACAAGGAGTCGCTGCGCCAGATGTATATTTTTCAGACGTATAATTTCTTGTGTGAAGCTTGTATGAATGATGCGCAAAGTGAGATCCGAACAAGTGGCAACGATGGAAATGAAAGTTATACAATATTGATTTTAATTCTATTACAGAAGAGAACGGAAATACCCTAAATAGCCGATTTTATTTCTTACGAGCGGAAATCGGTTTAGAAAAGTTGTATTATTGTGCTGTTACAAAATTTCGATAGGGAAATTTTTAGATTTAATTTCATCGACGTCTGATTATTTGTAATTAGGCAATAAAACTAAAATACATTGTAAAAGAGATTAATAAATCTTCGAGGACTTGCAGCCTTTTTATTTTTTTGTATTAATTAAGAATAAAATAATTTTTTTTCGAATGACATTTCGCCTAATCAAGACTAGGCTTTTTCTAGTCTTTAATAGTATATTAAGGGCTTAATTGAGTGTCTTACAGCCCGTGCAGTCAGTTAGCGCCTGAAGCGAAAACCGAAGGCGCTAAGACGATAAAGGGCTCTAAAACACTAATTAAGCCCGAAATGCGTACTTTAAATGTGCGGTCTAAGATTAAATTAAGTTTAATTTAAAATAAAAATAATTTAAAAAGTCCTAAACTTCAAGTAGGTAGGTGCTATGGTCTATAATTATTCTTATTACTATGGAGACGTCGTAAACAAGAGTAGTAAAAGGGGGTGCTCTAATTTAGCGATTTACGCTCTAGAAACAGTCCGCAAAATAGGTCATAATCATGTCATAATCACCCGAGCGGACATAATGTATATTATATATTCAGGGACTAAAATGCATTTTTTAAATTATTAATTAACACTTAAAAAACACTTTTAGTCCAGTGGTATATACGCTATTTTTTGCACGTCTAAAGGACTTAATCGTCATTCGGACAATTGCCAAAATCACATAGTTTCAGGATAATAAATCCTAACATGTACCGCGATTACTTTTTTTTGTTGTTTACTTGTTGTTGTTGTCAAGGAAACACTTTACTCCCTCAGGGAATTCCACCCCAACATCGCATTGACACGGGACCTACAGTTTTACTTCCTATCCGAGAAGAAGGCATGTTTTTAATTTTTCTCCGCTATTAAACATTACCAGCTCAGCCGGGGATCGAATCTGCGGGGCCTGGCCACAACGGCCAATCGCTATTTTGGCCGTTGTGGTCATAACCACAACGGTCTCCGTGACCATAACGGCCAACAGCCACAACGGCCAATTTGACCATATCGCCCAACTCGAAACTTGACCATAACGGCCACCATGACCACAACGGCCAACTAGAAACTCCACCCCATCCGCCGTTTTGACCACAACGTCCACCGACGCTTATGTATTGGCGTCGCTGGTGACGATGACCACAACGGCCAAAATGACCACAACGGCCAACTAGAGTGAGTGACCACAACGGCCAAAATGACCACAACGGCCAACTATGGAGCGTGACCACAACAGCCAAAATGACCATAACGGCCAACTGTGGCGAGTGACCACAACGGCCAACTAGGGTGAGTGACCACAACGGCCAAAATGACCACAACGGCCAACTATGGAGTGTGACCACAACAGCCAAAATGACCATAACGGCCAACTATGGCGAGCGACCACAACGGCCAACTTTTTTCATACTGTTATTTTGGTTTTGTTAAAGCTCATTTCTCTCTTTTAACTTAGCCTGTATTTCAATAAGGTACGTCCAGAATTTAACAGCGAGGTCTGATGTCAAAGTAGCGCCGATTTAACGTGACTTACCTATTAGCCCAGTAACCTAGTACATTTTACCTTGCATGAAATGGGGTAGTAGATTTCTTTTTTTATATTGTATGTGATAGTACCGAGATGCCAAATCCAATTTTTCGACCTCCGCGACCTTCCGGATCACCGCCAAAAAGAGGTAAAACCACCGAAATTTTGCACTTTTTTTAGATTTGGCCAATTTTGACCATGAAGGAACACTTTTCCGAAAAAGACAATTCTATTCATTTTGAAAGCACATTAAATTTGCTACAATTTAAGACTAAAATGGTTCCTTAAGGTCTAATAGTTTCCGAAATATCGCTCCTCAGAATTGGTCGAAATTTACACCCATGCTATTTTTCAAGTATTAACCTATAGAATTGAGTTCAAAGGTTCAAAATAAGAATAGAATAAAATTGAATAGAATAGAAAATCTTTAGTCTTATTCAAACAAAATCATTTTTTACAATGGAATCTTAATAATAATAAGTGGGTATTACCAGAAATATGAAAAGGCGACAGGGAAAACGCCTTTCAATTTGGTTTAAACCTCTTGGAAGGTCCAGGTTCAAGATACTCTTCAGCCTCTGTGTCCATGTTCTCCTGTACTTCTTCAGCCTGGTCAATTTCCTTATCTGGAGGGCTGTTAGGATATACAAGCAGTCCATCTAGCTCATCGTCATGTAGTAGGTCATCGAGCTTGGCAGTATCCATGTCAACGATGATATCTGGCCGATTCTCGCAGGACTGTTCACTACATTGGCTACATACAATAGAGCACTTCAAGCCTGCTTTTCTGCAACAGCATGCATTGTCACATCCTTTCTTGCAGTTGCAGGAGATCATTTGCATGAGGTGGGAAGGGGCCGCATCCCTCGATATCATAAAGGCCGTGAGCTGTAAGAACCCACCCCCATTCGAGCGGATCGATTCACAGCTTCTTGAGTGGGAGGTAGTCTGGCAAGGTTAAAGTTCGTCTTGGTTGCAGCCTTTGTAAAGAGCTAATAGCTCAGATAATTGAGGCTTTTCGTTGAGTTGTTTTCACCCTACAGCGCAATGATAATTTGCTCTCCTGCTTCAGCTACTTCGTCAGGTGTTGCTTCTGAGTTGGAAAACTGCTGCTTTCTCCTTGAGGTCCGAATTCTTTTGAATTACTGATAACAACTTGTTTTATCCCTGACCAAAGAAGCATGACGTAGAATCACATCCACTAAAGGCATGGGTGAAGGGCTTGAGGTGACGGTAAGAAGATATCGAGGTGGTTGAATAGAGGACATCTGGTATTTTACCTCTTCCGCACTTCTGAAAGTAGATGTTACTGTGTTAGTAGGGACAGAGGATATGGTGAAAGCTCGTGTGTGAAGTTCTTCAGTTCTTCATCCGGCTGTGACACAGTGTTAGGGGGTCAACCGTCACCTGTCTCTTGCCAACAGTCACAGTATTCACAGAAGAAAGTGATACCACTTTATTCTTCCTTTTGAATTTGAAATTTTCGTAGTTTTCCCCTACAACCTTCAACATCGCTTCCTTACCCATATCTCTAGCCATGTGACAGTTGACCTCTTCCACTCCAACAAGTCCACTGCTTATAGACATGACGACATTCGTATTAGGGAATGGAGGGTGATGCAGCAACCAGTCGCAAAATGCGTTTGCATGTTAATGTAACCCGAACCGAATGTTTCATATACTAAATTTATACATTATTGAACTATTTGAGAGGTATTATTAAAGGTTTGATGCCAATTCTATAAGTTAATACTTGAAAAATAGCATGGGTTGAAGTTTTGATCAACTTTGGGGTGCGATATCTCGAAAACTATTAGACCATTAGTAACCATTTTGGTCTTAAATTGTAGCAAATTTAATGTACTCTTAAAATGAATTGACCAGGCTGAAGAAGAACAAAAGAACATGGACACAGAGGCTGAAGAGTATCTTGTACCTGGACCTTCCAAGGGGTTTAGACAAAATTGAAACGCGTTTTCCCTGTCGCCTTTTCATATTTCTGGTAATACCCACTTGACAACATGAACCATTTACGAGGGATTATTTTTAAGATTCCAATGTAAAAAATGAATTTGTTTGAATAAGACTAAAGGTTTTCTATTCTATTCAATTCTATTCTATTCTTATTTTAAACCTTTGAACTCAGTTCTATAGGTTAATACTTGAAAAATAGCATGGGTGTAAATTTAGACTAATTCTGAGGAGCGATATTTCGGAAACTATTAGACCTTAAGTAACCATTTTGGTCTTAAATTGTAGCAAATTTAATGTGCTTTCAAAATGAATATAATTATCTTTTTTGGAAAAGTGTTCCTTCATAGTCAAAATTGGCCAAATCTAAAAAAAAGCATATTTTCGGGGGTCTTACCGCTTTTTTGATGAACTCTGAGGAGCTATATCTCGGAAACTATTAGCCCTATAGTAATCATTTTGGTCTTAGATTGTAACAAACTTAATGTACTTTTGAAATGAATAGAATTGTCTTCTTTGAAAAAGTGCTCCTTCATGGTCAAAATTGGCCAAACCTAAAAAAAGTGCAAAATTTCGGCGGTTTTACCTCTTTTTGGCGGTGATCCGGAAGGTCGCGGAGGTCGAAAAATTGGATTTGGCATCTTGGTACTATCACATACAATATAAAAAAAGTCTACTACCCCATTTCATGCAACTGATACCTCATACCCCATTTCAGGTTACTGAACGATATATTGAAAAATGCTTTCTCTATATACAACTGCTGCCCTATGCAGTTGACGACGTTTTTCTTTCTTAGTTTCTCGGCAAGTATCCCAGGCAGATTAAATTCTGAAAATTTGATACAGGTACACTATAACTATTTACAGAATCATGATAATTTAGTTCACAGGGTAGTTTATCTTTAACGTCAAAAGAAGTTTTTTTTCTATTACTTGTTTACCTACAGCAATCTTTTCATTTTGGGGACGTTTAAAAAAGTACGAAATAGAACTATAAAACAACACGTTTGACGTTTTATTTATATATTTCCATTGCATTGAATTTGAAGATTTCGCAAGATAACTGTAATCTATAAAGGGATATTAAGGACGGGATACTTCTCTGGCCAATGGATGGTGGCCCAAATAGCAATGGTCCCAAAACCGGAGAAACCGCCATCAGATGTGGCCTCATACAGACCTATTAGTCGTTACCCGTCAATGGTTTGTAAAAAATTGTTCGCCATGCGAATGTCGCCGCTAATTGACGAAAATCAGCGAAAGCCCAACTAACAGTTTGGATTTCGTCGACAATACGCTACAATCGAAGAAGTACACATACTTGCATCAAAAATCAGGTTTGACCTGGAGACCAAAACATTCTGTTCAGCGGTATTCCTCACATTCCTAACTTGACAGAAAGATTAACAGGTGTCCTAAATGATAAAAAAATTAAATTTGCTAAATATAATTTAAAAACAGTTAATGAATTATTTTCTAAAGTTAAAGATAAAACTCCGATGTTGCTTCAATCTAATTTAATCTATTCTGTTCCCTGTTTAGATTGTAACAAAAAATATATAGGTCAAACAAGTCAATGGCTACGTTCAAGATTGACACAACATCGTAGCGATTGCAAAATAAAAAAGAAATCCTGTGCCTTGTCAATTCACTGTAATGATTTTAACCATCAACCAGATTTTAACAATGTTAAGATTTTAGATACATCAAAAAACTATAAGAGCAGACTTTTTCTGGAAATGTACTATATAAATAAAGAACCATTAACGTTAAATTTTAAAACAGATGTAGATAATATGAGCTGTATTTACTCATACATTTTAGAGTTAGATCGTAATAAACTGAAATTTAATAATAATAACGTTAATGTTGATTTACATGAATAATTTCTTATTTTTTATTATTTATTATTATTTTTAATTTTTTTCTTTATATATTATTTTTAAATTTTTTTAAATATTTTTAATAATTATTTTTAATTTTTGTTCTTATTTTAATTTTAGTTACCTTTTGTCAATATTGTATAAAAAAAAAAAAATTTTTTTCAACAGTCCTGTCATTATAATGTCAATTTGTAAATGCATCCACACCTAGTTGTGAGTTTAATACATAATTATTAATTATTAAAATTAATCAATTATTATATATCTTGTAGATTACCTCTGACGATGAAATAAATTTATTTCGAAAGCTTAGAAAAAAATAACAAAAGGTGTTTTGTTAAAGACCAATTCCCAAGATAAAAAAAAAAGTTCTTTTTATATATATATATATATATATATATATATATATATATATATATATATATATAATATATATATACAGGGTTATGATAATGTAATGCACAAAATTCATAAAACGTACAACGATCACTTTGGAACAAAATGCAAAAACACGTCAAACGTTTTTTTTTATTCCGCATCTTTTGACATAAGTTACAAAAATAACACGTCAAATTTGTCAAAGTTATGACGTCATTAACATATTTTTTTAATGGGAAGCTAAGATTGTTATTACGTTATTTGATAAAGCTTGCTTTTTTACACTAGGGAAAAAAGTTGCAGTAGGGCTCACATAAGAAACAAAACGAGAAAATGAATAAAAAACGAAATAACAAAACCTATTATGAAAAGAAGTCAAACTGCAACTTATCTAGTAAGAACATCTGTTCTTATCAATTTTTTCAATTGTTTTACTAAAACAACGGTTTGTGAGTGTCAGTCGTACAATTAGTGTCACACCAGTGTTATTATTATGGCGCGTTTAACTGAAAGAGAAAGGATCGAAATTCTAATGATGGTAGGTTATGGCGATCGCCTTCGAAGTCATGAAGAAGCATGTGCTTTATTTAACGAAACACATTTTGAAAGACCTCCAATTGCTAGAAGCACCGTAAGCAGAATTGTTGCAAAATTTCATGCAACGGGAAGCGTGAGGGATGCTCCAAAATCTGGACGACCAGGAATAAGCGACGATGTGAAGTTAGATATTTTGCTGTCATTAGAAGAGAACCCTCACGCAACTACAACAGAAATTGCCTTACAAGAAAATGTTAGTCAGTCGTTTGTAGTAAAGATGTTAAAAAAAGAAAAACTACACCCATACAAAGTTCAACTTGTTCACGAACTCTCAGAAGATGATCCGGACAGACGTTTGGAATTTTGTGAAATCTTCATGAGGCATTGTGACGACAATCCAAATTTTCTTAATAGTGTAGTATTTTCCGACGAGGCAACGTTTTGCTTAAGTGGTTCTGTACATCGACACAATTGTCGCTACTGGGCTCGGGAAAATCCCCACTGGATGCAGACAAAACACACCCAGCGCCCCCAAAAAATTAATGTTTGGGTAGGAATCGTCAGGGGAAGATTTATTGGTCCTTATTACTTTCGCGGGAATTTAACAGCTGAACGATATTTGGAACATCTTCGTATGGCAGTGCTGCCGGACCTAATTGCGGCATTTCCGGATCCAAATAATAGGGAAAACTTGGATCCCAGTATTTGGTTCCAACAAGATGGCGCACCACCCCATTATGGTCTGAATGTTCGAAGGTTTCTGGATAACCAGTTTGAAGGACGGTGGATTGGCAGACGTGGACCAATGGAGTGGCCACCTAGGTCACCTGATCTTACCCCCCTTGATTTTTTTCTGTGGGGACATTTAAAAAGTCGGGTCTACATTAACCGGCCAGACAATTTAGAAGCCTTAATGGAACGAATTAGACACGAAATGATGCGTATAACTCCGCAGATAATCGCAAACTCTGTAAATGCGGTCTACCATCGTCTTGGCCTATGTCAGGTAGTAAACGGGACACAGTTTGAACAATTCCTGTAAGAAATAGTTTTGGTTTAATGGACTGTTTAGTTACTTGAAACGTTATTATGAAACTTACGTTTATTTCGTTTTTTATTCATTTTCTCGTTTTTTTTTCTTATGTGAGCCCTACTGCAACTATTGTTCCCTAGTGTAACAAAACAAGCTTTTTCCAATAATGTAATAAAAATCTTAGCTTCCCATTAAAAAAATATGTTAATGACGTCATAACTTTGACAAATTTGACGTGTTATTTTTGTAACTTATGTCAAAAGATGCGGAATAAAAAAAAACATTTGACGTGTTTTTGCATTTTGTTCCAAAGTGATCGTTGTACGTTTTATGAATTTTGTGCATTACATTATCATAACCCTGTATATATATATATATATATATATATATATATATATATATATATATATATATATATATATAATATATATATATATATATATATATATATATATATATATATATATATATATATATATATATATATATATATATATATATATATATATATATATATATATATATATACACGCCCAACTATCCATACCAAGCCCGCTATGTTACGCAGGCACTCAGAAGCCCGGGCTTTCCTGTAGAGTTTCAGCTGTATATTCTACCTCAATCGAACCGATAATTTCATATTATTAAGCGCAACCTGCGAGGGGTAAGTTATTTTTACATACAAATGAATATATACTGTACAGCTTTTACGAGACCGCATATATTATTGGTACTGTAGCAGTCCTGTTTGTATAAAAATAGATATTTCACGCATTATACCAAGCCACGCAGGGTTGCCGCTACTGTTACCAGCAAAACGTAAAATTATTGATCGTGTAATTTGTCTCGCCGGCTGTGAATGTCGGACAAACCACGGTTAGTCACCGAGATTTCCCGAATGCTTTTGTTCATATGTGATGGTAATGCCGAGTTGGGAGTATCCTAGCGGAACTTTTGTTCTCGCCAACAGCCTGAGTCAAGGTCTTACATCTGGTTATTATCGATTTTATTTTAGCTTTCTCGCGGCATAGTAACACAGACAATTATATACAACGAACTTTATGAAAAGAAGATGGAATTTTAGATTTCAGATCATGTTCTACATGCATAATTAACTGAATATTAAGTTACCTCGGAATTCGCCTTTTGGCCACCGATTTTGATGATTTTTTTTTAAATTGTAGGTAATCGACTATATTTCAAAGTCTAAATGTTAGATTTGTCCTGTAATGCCCTGTTTAATTGTTAATAACAAATTATTACTTTTTTCATAAGGGACTAACATTTAAATAATTTCATCAAATTTGTATTATAATTGCATAAAGTTGGGTACTTATAGGTTTTTAGGGTCGTAGATTCAAAATTTTAATAAAAATTTGATGAAATTATTTAATTATTAATTAGCCCCTTATGGAAAAAGTAATAATTTGTTAATAACAATTAAACAGTAATTTTCAAACCTTTGACAGTACAGACTTTACCAATTAAATATTTTAGTTTGAAAGAAAATGGCAAGAACAAAATTACAGTTTTCAATTAAATTAATATAAATAAAAATATTATTTCTAAAAAAAGATAAATCAATATTAGACGGTTTCCTAGAAAAAAAATACCTCGGAATTCGCCTTTTGGGCACCGATTTTGATGATTTTTTTAAAATAGTAGGTAATCGAATATATTTCAAAGTCTAAATGTTCGATTTGTCCGCTAATGCCCTGTTTAATTGTTATTAACAAATTATTATTTTTTCCATAGGGGGTTAATTAATAATTAAATCATTTCATCAAATTTTTATTATAATTGAATAAAGTTGGGTACTTATAAGTTTTTAGGGTCGTAGATTACGAATCCGGGGTCCAAATTGGTCTAAAATTCAAAATGGCCGCCGGTGTCAAAACTTTAATATATGAAATTTTGAATGAAAAATCGTACCAAGGGGTTTTTAAAGTAGCAAATTGTGCTGTTAAGCTAAAAAATGACCCAGATGTAAAATGCTTGTCACAAAATGGCCACCGAAACTAAATATGATTAAAATTCAAAATGTTTAATCTCTACTGTATGTTTGTTTAAGATGGATTAATATAGTAGTTAACACAATTTTAAGATTGTTGCAATTATTATTTATT
Source organism: Agrypnus murinus (assembly GCA_929113105.1). NCBI lineage: Eukaryota > Metazoa > Arthropoda > Insecta > Coleoptera > Elateridae > Agrypnus > Agrypnus murinus. Next base: position 99,996,038 of record OV816026.1, on the reverse strand, counting down.
TAAAATTCAAATTGATAGAATGGAGTTATTCCGTATGAATAGTGTTAAAATAAATTAATACTCCATAATTTAACCAGATTCCGTTTAAGTCTGAAACTTTATTTATCGTCAGATTTAAATAAAGGATATTGTGTTAATTATTATTTACTTGTGTTTCATGTAAAGCATTGTTAGTTTTTTCAGCTACTTCTGGCAACGTAGAAAAAGAATGTGCTCTTTACATTTTGAAAACTGATTAGTAAGCTTTTTTTTGGGAAGAATAAATTCTTTTTTACATGCTCTTACTGGTTGCGACACTTCAACAGCGTTTTTCGGCAAAGGGGAAAATAAATTTTTCAAAACTTTTGAATGCAAAGTTTTATAGGTGTTTTTATAATTTTTAGAAATAGTTAGGGTTACTGAAGACAAGATAAAATATATAGAAAATAAATAAAATGGAACTTTTTTATTAGAAATTGCATGAAAATACAACTAAAAGAAATTGATTTAATTTTATTTTATTTGACAAATCCCATATTGTATAATATCATCTTCAGAGTCATTGCGTTCTGTTTCTTCTTCTTGTTATTTTGAAAAGCATTCTTCATCAGAGAAGTTTTCATCTAAACTTCTTTTTCATTAATGTTTCCTACGTTTGGACATTTCCAAAACTTTAAAAGATTTGAAGATTTGAGTTTTGTTTTCGACTATGCTTAAAAATTGGCTATAAGTGGATTCGAAGATGCCAAAAATAAGTTGAGAATTTTCTCATTAGTTTCTTCTCTGGAAGATTTGCGTGGATGACCTCTTCTAAATTAACTAATCAACTTTATTTATTTCTTCTAAATAGCTTGAAATCTTTTTTCTCGCTTCTTCGCTAGCCGTTCATCTGTATCTTTTTGATGGACCAGCATGCCTCGAAGGTTAGTTAGAGTACCGTAGGTACATTTTACTAAAACATTTTCTGCAGCTTTTATGGTTGAATGGTCTTGAACTTTTCAACATTTATTTCATATCCACATACAACTGTTTGCATAATATCAAATCTATTAATAAATTATCTCTGACTTAATTTCTGTAATTTCTGCAGAAGTCGCAAGCGCTTTGAAAAAGCACATTGCTTCATATTTTCTTTGTTTTTAAAACTGTAAACCATGTGGGAAAAAAACGTGAATCTGTGTATCAAACAATAAACAAGTAACTGCGATTCACTGGCAAACATTTTAAGAAAAAATGAATGAACTGGGTGTTTTGCAAACCTTACTGAGCTGAAAACATGTGAATACATGTCTGAGATACCTATTAGAGACCGCTAGTTTAGCCGTTTAATTCTTTCGACATTTTGTCAGCTTTTGAAGCAAAATCCCGTTACATGAGACGGTGGAATAGTCTAAATTTTTGACAGTATTGCCTTTTTGTCCGTTCCAAGTTTTGATGACTTTCGGATTTAGATTAATTTATTATGATATGAGCTTTCAATCAGTAAAGGTTTCATCTTGTAAATCCGTTTCCCCAAAAAGAACGACCTAAACAAATCCACAAACTGACAGAGGAACTAAGGGAAGACTGACAGATAGGTGCCCAGTTCGTGTTATGTTATTCACTAACCATGTACAGTGCCGCCCATTTGAAAGTGCACGACTCTTTATATGTAATATTCCAAAATGACATCGTGTAAGTCAGGATTCCATGGGCTGTGTTTATAAAAGCTGCAGCGGAATGAAAGGTTTATTATTATTATTTTCAAATACTTGTTTAAAATAATTTATCAGCTTAGAGTAAGTTATAGAAAACATAACCGAGGTAAATCGGGTCTATCGTGTACTTTCAAATGGGCGGCAGTGTACCTCTAAGTTGCTATTTAATACTTCATAAAGAATTATGATATGACTTTTAAATTATTAGTCCAAGAGCAAGAGCAAAAAAGTAGGTTCATAATGCAATGAAATGTTTTCGTAGACAATAACATTTTCTACAACTTTTATTACAAACTTTTTTCTGTATAGTGCATAGCTTTATATTTAAAGCGCGCCAAACTTTCTCCAACATGGTTATTGCTAAATATATAGTTAACGGTTGATGATACATTAAAAATGGTAATAACCAAATTTGTAGAACACAAAATTTCTTATAGAATTTATTTGAAGTCTTTTTTCTATAAAATTGATACTTTAAGAGCTATAGCTTGGTAAACTATTGCACCGCGTGAATTATCAGTGGTAATGTTGGTCATAGTACACGGTAAACATTTCATAACACATAAAACGGCGAAAAGTGTTCAGAAAAATGACAGTACTGTGTAGTGTGTAGTGAATGTAATGTATTAATCTTATAAATAGTGCCATGAAGTACTCATAATTTATACATCTTTCTTAAATTGCATGGGTAGAACGTATTATCATAAAAAACTGTCAATGTAGCAAGATATAATAGTTTGTCACGTACATCACGTACATCATAAAAAATAATAATAATCATGATGATAATAATAATCATGAGAAGGGAAAGGTGGAGAAAAGGATAACAGAGTTCAAAGAATGCAAATTAATTTTTTGAAATAAAAAACGGATTAAAACATTTATTAATACAAAAAGTGGCAAGTTATTTTACGTCATAAGTCTCATCTGTTTCGATGATGAAGGAAGTCACTCATCGTCTTCCACATCCTTGTTTTCTGCCACCGATATATCCGTAGGAGGTGAATCGAAAATTTCATTTTCATCGACTTCGTCTTCGATGGTTTCCAATGTATCTGGCACATGTGCATCCACCACAATTCGAACAAATAATGGAACATTTTAAGCCAGCTTTTCGGCATACACAGGCAGCCCCGCAATTTGTTGTGCATTTGCAAGATATTATTTTCAGCAAACTTCAGGGTGCTGGAGCCATAGTAGTTCGAATTGGTTGAAGTCCATTTGTAGTCCGCTTCCAATCCCATTCTTCAGGATCATGGTAAAATCCAAGCCAAGTTTGAACCTGGTGGTAGGTTCTAAAAGAATGGTAACGTGCCGTATCTTGGGTTGGAGGTAGAAGTGAGAGGTTTAGTTTGGTGTTACTCGCCAAATTTGCGAAGCATTTTTAGCGAAGAGAGTTAATGGACGCATTGAGAGGCGCATGATTTAATATATAGTGTATAATTTCGTGGCTATTGTGCGTAAACTCGGCATTTACAGCGTTATAAGTCTTAAAGTATCAATTTTATAGAAAAAAACTTCAAATAAATTTTATCGGAAATTTTGTGTTCTACAAATTTATCATCAACCGTTAACTATATATTTAGCAATAACCATATTGAAAAAAGTTTGGCGCGCTATAAATATAAACTTATGCACTATACAGAAAAAAGTTTCAAATAAAAGTTGTAAAAAATGTTATTATCTACGAAAACGATTTTTTTACTATTTTTGTGGCACGATGCACAGTCACGAGATATTTGATAAAACGTGTTTTCCAAGATGGCTGCTAACGTTCATCTCTCCCGTCCCGCCAACTAGACGTTACATTCAGGGGACACCTACGAACATTTTCCAACAAGAAAATCAATTCTGTAGAAGATTGCAGAAATAAATTACCCGGTTACTGCCCGATATTATTTATTTTCCAACTTGTTTACATGCAGGTTACTAACATTATTCCATTGTTATTTCTAAACTACTACTATTTAGTAAGCATTAATCCTACAGTTCGGACAGCTTTTTTAAGGAATTCTCTCGTGTAAAACAGCCAGCCTTCGCATTCAAATGAGACAGTGTTAAGATCTGCAGATGAGAACAACTTTGTTCTATTTCTTTCACCTAATGTAACTGCTATCACTCAACCAACGGACCAAGAATATATAAGAAACACCTAAGAGATTTTACAGACGTACCGTTTCGATTAATTTCTTGGAAACATTTGATATGATGCTATTTTGAAAGTTCTCTAATATCAAAGATGCAATTTTTGCTTTCGCTATTGCATGGATCAATGTTAAACAACTGACAATCGAGAAAACGTTTTTTACAATTATGAATAATGGAAAAGAAGTTAAAGGCGAAGATGTTACTGAAGACGTGATTTGTTCTAAAGGTATTGGTAGTTTGGCAAATCAGAGCGAGGATATGAAAGAGATAGAAGAGTCCGACATTGAAGCTTAAATGCATTGTGATCGTAAAAAACAAGGTTACCAAGTACTGACAGGAGATGCAATAATGGAGGAAGGAGAAATTCTACGCGACACCTCTCAAGTAGATCAAGAAATTCTAAGTGATGGTGATGATGATTTAAACATGAAGAAAGTACTTTATGGACAAACTGCTGAAGCCATAGGCGTGTCATTAAATTTTTTTGAACAACATAAGGATCCTGATGTAATACATATTTTACACTGGCAAAATATAAAACAAATGATAAAAAATAACACGGTACGCACAGAAGAAATTTTCAGATTTTCATATAGCTTTTCTAGAACTTTTTGGTATGAAGATTACGAATCTGATGTTGGTTGTTTCCAATCAGGTCAAATGTTGTTGTTTCGAATTTCATTCGTACGCCATGCAGCCAACCCATACCTGCCTCATGAATTTAACTCAAACCGGGTTTCTCAGGAATTGCTTTTTACCTTACGAATGCAAAACGCCAATAGAAGAATAGCATGCATACACCACATAAACAGGGTTGACAATTTTGGCGTTTCTTAATTCTACAGCTTTTTTGCTTTGGCGCTTGGTGCGTAAATTTTGCTATTAGTTTTTAGCTTTGCATCGTGTTAGACTACTATTGCATAATAAGTAGCGTGCCCCAACTTCACCTAACGATAGAAAAAATGTCAGGCGAGGCATCTGTGACTCTCGTTCAGAATTGGACTGGTCTAGTGCCCTCATGTCTCTGTGATTTGTGATTGCGCATTAAGTCTGGTTCCGTTACGGGTAAACTAGCTAGACATATGTTTCCGAACTATCGTTCTCAGATAGTTACGTCAAGGAACTTCAACGCTTTCTTGGATTAATTACTTATTTATCTAAGTTCTTTTAAGAACTTATCAGAATTATTAGCTCCACTTAGAGTGCCGTTAGAAAAAGATGATGAATGGAGATGGGAGAATGAACAAAAAGAAGCATTCTGTAAATTAAAAGAAATATTAAAAAACCCTCCAGTACTTGGTAATTTTAACCCAAATTTACCTATTTTATTTTATTTTACTGCATATGGTGGGGCATTAATTCAGAATGGTCACCCAATAGCTTATTACTCCAAATCTTTAACTAAAACGCAGATCAATTATAGTCAAATTGAAAAAGAAGCATTGGCCATATTACTGGCTTGCAAGAAATTTCCTGTTTATATATGGGGAAACAAAAATCTGATAGTAGAATCAGATCATAAGCCGTTAGAAACCATATTCAGGAAGCCATTAACTGAAGCGCCTCCCAGACTACAGAGAATCCTATTTGAAATACTGCCATATCCCACAATTGTGTACAAAAAAGGAACCATGTTGTACATAGCTGATATACTGAGCAGAGACTGCGCAAAAAATGTTCATGATGACGAGGATGAAAACTCATTTGAGACATGTGTAATAATACCAATGAGTAAAACGAGATTGCAGCAGTTAAAACAAGAGACAAATACAGATATAGAATTGGTGGAATTAAAACAGCAAATACTTGTAGGATGGCCCGACAGAATAAGCGAAGTTCCGGCTTCTCTAAGAAAATACTGGTCTTACAGGCACGAACTAGCAACTTATGAAGATATCATATTCAAAAATGATAAAATAATGATACCTCCGAGACTACAAGAAGTTGTTCTCAAATGTTGTCACTTTAGTCACAAAGGTATCACTGGTACTCTCTGATTGGCCAGAGATTTTGCGTATTTTGGCCAAGAATGTCTGTAGACATTATTAAATTGGTGCAAAACTGCAAGATTGGTACGAAGGAACAAAAAGAGAATCCTAAAGAAAAAATTTTACTTCAAGAGTATCCAGAACGGCCATGGCAAATATTCGCTTCTGATATTTATCATTTGAAGGACAAGGAATACTTGCTAATGGCAGATAGCTATTCAGGTTATTTTGACTTCGTGCAATTATCAAGCTTAACCAGCAGGTCAATAACTCGAGCATTTAGATGTTGGTTTGCTACATTTGGAATACCTGATATTCTTCGTACAGATGGAGGAAAACAATATGTATCTGAAGAATTTAAAGAATTTGCTAGAAGATGGAGGTTTGAACATAGAGTTTCCAGTCCACAGTTTCCCAGACCGAATGGTTTAGCAGAGCGATATGTACAAGAAGCAAGATCGATACTAGATAAATGTATAGAAGAAGGTTCAGATATCCAGTTAGCCCTTTTACATCACAGAAACACACCAAGAGACACCCTAGGTTCTCCAATGCAAAGATTAATGGGTCGAAGAACTAAAACGTTCATTCCCATTAATACAAAGTTATTATTACCTGAAACAGTTAAAAATGTTTCTGAAAAGTTGAAAAATATTAAACTAAAAGAGAAGAAATGTGCAGATAGAGCAAAAGCAAATTTACCAGAATTTTAAAATGATGAAAAAGTATTAATTAGAAAGAGACACAAGGAATGGACTCCTGCAACAGTTGTAAAGAAGGCAGAAGAACCAAGCTCGTGGATTGTACAATAGGGTGGTCCAACAAAAAAAGCAAAGTCGGAAATCTTATGTTCTCACCCCCTAGGATTATTGTATATCGAAAAAAAAAGTACCCCTATTTTTTATTTTGAAATCGGACGATGTTTAGGGGTGCCTCAAAGCCCTTGAAGGTTCCAATGTATTTTATATGGGAAAAAAACTCTTTCATAGGTTTGGTATAGAATTTTAGAAAATCAATATTTTTCAATGGGACTACTCTGTTTCTCTTCAGAAATGTTCAGAAAATGACATCCAATAATTTATTTATCAAAATATTTTATATTAAAAAATAGTAATAAATATTTTTTAACGATTTTTCTGTTTCTTTCATTTATGGGGTTTTTTGCGGGTCTGTAAAAAATAGTTAATATAAAAAATTTAACAAATAAATTATTGGATGTCATTCTCTAAACATTTCTGAAGAGAAACACAGTAGTCCGGTTGAAAAATATTGATTTTCTAGGATTCTATGCCAAATCTACGAAAACGTGTTTTTTTTCTCATATAAAATACATGGGAAACTTTAAGGGCTTTGAGGCACCCCTAAACATCGTTCGATTTCAAAATAAAAAATACGGGTACTTCTTTTTCGATATACAATAATCCTAGGGGGTGAGAGCATAGGATTTCCGACTTTGCTTTTTTGTTGGACCACCCTATTGTACAAACACCAGATGGTACACAATATCGAAGAAATTCATGGTTCATCAAAAGAAATCACCCAGAGCTACAATAAATAAATCATGGCGATGATGTTAAGCAGTTGACAGTAGTGTGTCAAATCAAGAACCAAAAGCACAAGCAACGAATGATCAATTTCTTCAACAACAATATACTTATATCAAGATATGGTAGAGTAATTAAGAAACCAAACAGACTGAATTTATAACTGCAGAATTAGTTGATGTGTTGTGATTGATATATGTTATTTGTTAAATGAATGATGTGTAATTTATTTATTTTGTTAAATATTCTCAAATATTATGTTTTTATGTTGGTAAACTTGACAGGAAATGTGTTGACATAGCAACAAAAATATACAAATTGTATGTCAAAGAAGTTTCCATTAAGAAATGTCACAATGTAATTTTGTATTATTGTAAATGAAATAAACACCTTAAAATTAATCTATTGATAATCAATCCACTGATATTAACATTGGTTATGGGCCCAGCACGCTTCCACTGCGTTAATATCAGTGGATTGATTATCAATAGATTAATTTTAAGGTGTTTATTTCATTTACAATAATACAAAATTACATTGTGACATTTCTTAATGGAAACTTCTTTGACATTATATTTGTTTATTTTTGTTGCTATGTCAACACATTTCCTGTCAAGTTTACCAACATAAAAACATAATATTTGAGAATATTTAACACCCTCCCTCAAACTTGACAGAATTACGAGGGAAGATCAGTATTTACGGTCCCTGACATAGTAGGCTTTGCATGATATCGTCACTCATTTTTCTATGAGAACTGTCATTACTAATTATTTGTTGTGTCAAGTTTTGCGTAGGTGCGTGTTGTTCTTTGAAAGTTATTAATAATTAAGCTGGTCGATAACAGACAATTTTTAAAAATGGAAAAAAGTGAAGTCTTTTGATAAGTCTCGGTGATAAAGTATTTGCAAAAAAAAGGATTAACACCTACTGAAATTCACAAGGATATGACAGACGTTTTAGGGGACTCTGCCCCTTCTTACCAAGTGGTGAAAAATATGTCTCGTGAGTTTAGATTAGGCAGAACAACTTGCGAACATGCGAAAGGTGCGGGACGCCCAGTCTGTGTCACCGTTGACAAAAACATCAATTTGATCCATGATATGGTAATGGCAGATAGAAGACTGACTATTCGCCATATCGCGGAAATAACGAACATCTCTTATGGGTCAGTTGAAAATATTTTAAGAAATGTTCTTGATCTCAGAAAAATTTCGGCGCGTTGGGTTCCAAAGATGCTGACCGTCGATCAGAAACGCTCTAGAGTGCTGCATTCGGAAGCCAATTTGGAGTACCTGAAGGCCAATCGGAAGCAATTTCTCACTCGCTTTGTGACTGTGGATGAAACATGGGTGCATCATTTTGATCCTGAGACGAAAAGACAAAGTATGGAGTGGCATCACAGAGGTTCTCCACCTCCACGCAAATTTCGAGTTCAACGGGCGGCTGGAAAGATTATGGCCACAGTGTTCTGGGATGCAGAAGGAATTTTGATGATCGATTATTTGCAGCGTGGACACACAATAACGGGTTCTTATTATGCAGGGTTAATTTCAAAATTGCGCGAAAGCATCGACCGAAAAAGACCAGGAAAGTTGGCACACAAAATTTTGTTCCATCAGGACAACGCTCCAGTCCACAAGAGCTGCATTGTCATGGCTGCCATACAGAACGCTGGCTTTGAAATCCTAGAACACCCTCCATATTCACCAGACCTGGCACCCAGTGATTACCATCTATTTCCAAAATTAAAGGAAAACCTGCGTGGAAAAAAATATGGAGACGATAATGAAGTTATGACCGCAGTAAATGGCTGGTTTGAGGAGCAACCGGAAAACTTCTTCCTGAAAGGCATTGAAGCATTGGAACATCGGTGGACCAAGTGCATTGAAGTCCAGGGAGATTATGTTGAGAAATAAATAAATAATGTTTTAAAAATTCTTTCTCTTTCTATATCAGGGACCGTAAATATTGATCTTCCCTCGTATCTTCATCAAAAATTACGTTTCTACTGTGAATAATCTTATTTTCCTCTTCATTTAGTAACCTAGAACCATTTTCTGCATATCCTATAAATCTACATTTTACTCCTTTATCGTCTAATTTTGTTCTAAGTGAATCAGGTATTCGTGCATAAGCTATACAACCAAAAATACGCATATTGGCCACATTTGGCTTTCTTTTTAACCATAATTCATAACGGGTTTTATTTTTAATTAAAACAGACTGTGTTCGATTTGTTATATAAGCAGCAGTGAGAACTGCTTCTTCCCAATAAATTTTACTCATACCGGCTTGCATAATCATTGCTCTTGCTTTATCCATTAAAGTTTGATTCATCCTTTCTGCAACACCGTTTAATTGAGGAGTATATGGTGGAGTATACGAAATTTGAATGCCTTTATCTGTACAAAAATCAGTAAATAGTTTTGAGCAATATTCCATCCCGTTATCACATCTGACTTTTGATACTTTTCTACCACAGAATAATGCTGTTACCTTGGTTTCATAATGTTTGAAACATTGAAAAACTTTATCTTTAGATTGTATTACATATACCATTACGAACCTTGAATAATCGTCTACAAAGGTTACAAAATAACGGTTACCATTATGCGAAACAGGTGTAATAGGCTACTAAATGAAGAGGAAAATAAGATTATTCACAGTAGAAACGTAATTTTTTATGAAGATAATTTCTGTATGGTGAAAAGTAATCAAAAAGAAAATGAACTGTATGAAAGTGAAAATGATGAGGAAAATGAAGTTCAAGAAGAAAAAGTAGATTCAGAAGTTGAAATACCTGAAATTAAAAGTGATGAAGCAAGACCAACACGAAATAGAAAGTTACCCTTACATCTTCAGGATTATGAAGTTGATTTTGGTTGTCTAGCATTATTAAGTAACTTTTGTGATGTTCCTAAGTCATATGCAGAAGCAAAGAGAAGCTTAAAATGGGGTCACTGGGAAAAAGCTATTGAAGATGATTTAGATGCTTTACAAGATAATCAGACATGGGAATTAGTCGATAAACCGTGTGATGAAGAAATCATAAGCAATAGATGGGTATTTAGAGTAAAAGAGAACGAAGAAGGGAAATTAATTTATAAAGCAAGATTGGTTGCTAGAGGTTTCGAACAGGATGTTAGTGATTTTTCTCAAATTCATGCACCAGTGGCAAGGTTGTCAACATTAAGAATTTTATTATCAATTTGTATGAATCAGAATTTACATTTGGAACAATTAGATGTTAAAAATGCTTTCTTAAATGGTGTTATAAAAGAAAAAGTTCATATGAAGATTCCCGAGGGTTTAGAGATTAATGAAAATGATAAAAACAAAGTATGCTTATTAAATAAAGCTATCTATGGTTTAAAACAAGCTCCTAAAGTGTGGAACGAAAGATTTAATAATTTTATGTTAAGTTTGAATTTCAAACGGTCAAAATCTGATTACTGTTTGTTCACTTTTCTTAAACAGAATATACAATGCTATTTACTGTTATATGTGGATGATATTTTGTTAGCATTTAATAATAAAGATTTTGCAGACTATGTAAGATTAAAATTGTGTGAAACTTTTAAAATGAAAAAGTTAGACCATGTTAACAATTTCTTAGGAATAAAAATTAGTAGGGATTCTAAACACAAAACTATAACTATCGATCAAGTATCAGCAATTAAGAATTTAGTAAAAAGATTTAATGTAGAAGATTGTAAGAGTTTTAAAACACCTATTGAAAATAATTTAATTCTGGAAAAAAACTGCGACGAAAATTTAAAAACAAAACTACCTTATAAAGAACTTTTAGGTTCACTGATGTATATGATGGGCACAAGACCAGATATCTGCTATTGTGTAAGTTATTTTGGCAGATTTCAAGATTGTGCAACAGATGTACATTTTAAGCATTTATTAAGAGTATTGAAATATTTAAAGTTTACAATAGAGTTAAAATTAACTTTCCATTCATCTGATAAAAATTTAATTGGGTATGCTGATGCAGATTGGGCAAATGAAACAACTGATCGAAAATCTATTAGTGGATACTGTTTTAAGTTGTTTGATAATCTTGTATCTTGGAGTTCAAAGAAACAATCAGTTGTGGCTTTGTCCAGTACTGAATCGGAATTTGTAGCTGTATGTATGGCTAGTTGTGAACTCTTATATTTGAAGAATTTGCTAGATGATTTACAGATTAATTATACATTACCATTTACTTTGTTTGAAGATAATCAAAGTACTATTAAACTTGTTCAAAATTTTGAAAATAACAAAAGATGTAAACATATTGATGTTAAGTTTAATTTTGTATTAGATTTGATAGTTAAAGGTATTGTAAAGGTAATCTATATTAATACACGTGATCAGTTAGCAGATATTTTTACCAAATCGTTATGTCATGTGAAATTTGTTAATCTAGTTAAAATGTTACGATTAAGTTAATTCTGTCAAGTTTGAGGGAGGGTGTTAAATATTCTCAAATATTATGTTTTTATGTTGGTAAACTTGACAGGAAATGTGTTGACATAGCAACAAAAATATACAAATTGTATGTCAAAGAAGTTTCCATTAAGAAATGTCACAATGTAATTTTGTATTATTGTAAATGAAATAAACACCTTAAAATTAATCTATTGATAATCAATCCACTGATATTAACATATTTTTTTCACTACTAGCTTTAAAACATACTATTATCTAGTCTGTTGTCACCTTGTGAAGTTAGTTTTCTTGCCTAGTGGTAAATAATTTTTTATTATTGACTACTAGTCAATAATCCAGATTTTAGTGTAACACGGGGCAAAAATACATCCCATTATACACTGGCATCCAGGAAAAAATCCGTGATCGCGATAGTACGTTTTTTATGTGAGAAGAATAAAAGGAATAAAAGTACTAGTAGTGAAAAAAATAATATATACACCACGGTTGTGAAGTGTTTTCTAGAGCCTCTCATCTTATATCCCTCGATGCTGCGCATCTCGGGATCTAATAATGCTCGGCTCTAGAAAAAACTCTTCACAACCTTGGTATATAATATACTATTATTAGTAAAAGAGAGATGTAATACAGGGATCTAGTTACAGATAGATAAACAAACATTGTACTAGTTTGACATTAGTAAATCGAACACGTTAATAAATTAATTATTTAAATAACATGTTTTATTGGGTAATTATTATTATAAATAATAACATAAAACATGACATTATTTAATGTCAATTCTACTGCTATTAAGAGACATAGTACCAACGACAGTAATACTGCCAGGTGCTTTTTCAAAGCGCTTGCGACTTCTGCAGAAATTACAGAAATTAAGACAGAGATAATTTATTAATATATTTGATATTATGCAAACAGTTGCATGTTGATATGAAATAAATGTTGAAAAGCTCAAGACCATTCAACCAAGGAAACTGCAGAAAATGTTTATGGTACTCTAACTAACCTTCGAGTCATAAAATGCTGGTCCATCAAAAAGATACAGATGAACAGTTAGCGAAGAAGCGAGAAAAAAGATTTCAAGCTATTTAGAAGAAATAAATAAAGCTGATTAGTTAATTTAGAACAGGTCATCCATGCAAATCTTCCAGATAAGAAACTAATCAGAAAATTCTCAACTTATGTTTGGCATCTTCGAATCCACTTATAGCCAATTTTGAAGCATAGTCGAAAACAAAACTGAAATCTTCAAATCTTTGGAAATATCCAAACATAGGAAACATTAATGAAAAAGAAGATTTAGATGAAAATTTCTCTGATGAAGAATGCTTTTCAAAATAATAATAAGAAGAAACAGTTTTGCATTCAAAAAGTTTTTTTTTAGGGGCAAAGAGAAAAATTTATTTTTCCCTTTGCCGAAAAACGCTGATAAAGTGTCGCAACTAGTAAGAGCACGTAAAAAAGAATTTAGTCTTCCAAAAAAAAGCTTACTAATCAGTTTTCAAAAATTAAAGAGCACATTCTTTTTTTACGTTGCCAGAAGTAGATGAAGAAACTAACAGTGCTTTACACAAGAAACACAAGTAAATAATAATACAATATTCTTTATTTAAATCTGACGATAACTAAAGTTTCAGACTTAAACGGAATCTGGTTAAATTATGGAATTCCATTCCATCAATTTGACTTTTAACTAAATAATAATTGCAACAATCTTAAAATTGTAACTACTATATTAATCCATCTTAAACAAACTTGTGGTAGAGATTAAACATTTTGAATTTTATTCATATTTAGTTTCGGTGGCCATTTTGTGACAAGCATTTTGCATCTGGGTCAGTTTTTAGCTTAACAGCACAATTTGCTACTTTAAAAACCCCCTGGTACGATTTTTCATACGAAATTTCAAATATTAAGCTTTGACACCGGCGGCCATTTTATAGCCACCATTTTGCACTTTGAACCAATTTGGACCACGGATTCGTAATCTACGACCCTAAAAACCTATAAGTAGCCAACTTTATTCAATTATAATAAAAAATATTTAATTATTAATTAGCCCCTTATGGAAAAAATAAAAATTTGTTAACAACAATTAAACAGGGCATTAGCGGACAAATCTAACATTTAGACTTTGAAATATAGTCGATTACCTACAATTTAAAAAAATCATCAAAATCGGTGCGCAAAAGGCGATTTCCTAGGTAACTTAATATTCATTTAATCACGCATGTAGAACATGATCTGAAATCTAAAATGTAATTAATGCGAATAAGATGTGGCAAAAGCTTTTATTTTACTATACATACATCTATTTTATTCTTAATAATTAAAAATCATAACTGTTATCTTTTATTAATAGTAAAAACACCTTACATTTTATTCACATGACCCATTATTTTGTAATCAATCTTTGAAACAAATTGCGTGTAGTTTCTTCAATTTTATTTCATAATTACCCATTTACCAATTTTCATAAATTATCAGGTATTTTTTTCAAATAAAAACATTTCAATCTTCACTTTATTATTTAAAAAGTTAATTACAGCGAAAAATCTACGTAGCTAATTATAACTAATTATTGTAGAATTCTTACAAAAAGCCTACATCACCCTATTTTATGAGAGATATTGTTCAAGAAATAAAATATGTACCTAATATCACCAAAAAATCAACGAAAATAGAAAATGTATAATTAGAAATTTTAAAAATTCCCTATCTGCAACTACAAATACTATAGTGTGGGTTTTGTTTTTATAATAAATAGCTATACAAACTACCAAATTAATATAATAATAAATTAAACATTTTCATGAAGAAACGGAAACTTAGGAAATAATTTTAAAGAAAATACAAGTTTGTTACAAAAATCAATATTAAATGTGTGCAAATGTACAAATATGTAGGAAACGAATTTGCGCGGAAACCAGTCCCCCTACATACGTTAACCACTCTTATGGTATAAAAATGTGTAAAGTTATAGAAAAATCAATAATCCAAACACTTGACTTTCAAGCCCCATTGCCAGATCGCTGGGACTCGTATAATGCGTGTAATTTGCATCGCGCGTAAGGTCAGTTTGATGTCTACAGTATATATACAACACCGATCGTTGGCCCCCTATATTTATTTCCCTTGAACTAAACGTGTGTATTTTGAGATATATGACGGTCTTTACCCGCCATTTCGAAAATCGAGATTCCGCATCTCCTGATGATGCTTAATCAAGAAAACACTATTATACACATAAAATTTACGAAGCCCAGAACCGGGCTGCGTAAGTTGGTGCCGGGCTTCGTATAGATAGGAGAACACTCTGTTTTAGGCTTGGTAATGCCGCCTAATGTGTATATATATATATATATATATATATATATATATATATATATATATATATATATATATATATATATATATATATATATATATATATATCTTTGGAGGTAGTGGTGCTTTCTAATCTTTTACAGAACAACATTTCTTCAGCAAAATGCCCTTTATCAATGTAATGGTTAATTCCGTTTCAGGTTGTATACATCATTGCTATTGCAATAAACTATAATAATCAAGGAAGCTTTTTCATAAAAGATCAAGGGGGTAGAGAAAAAAGAAATAAAAGAGAAAGACAAACAGAATTTTCTTGTCTTGAGGATTATCAACGGTAGCGTTGATTAATCTGTCCTGTGGATATATGGAGTGTTAAATTGGTTAATAATTCTTTTAATAAATAACTGGCATTAAACTATAACCCGTTAAAGTTTAAATTAAAAACAAAGACATTACTTATCAATTAAATAATTAACAAAACTTTAATTGTTTTTACAACTAAAGAAAAAAGAAAAAAGGTTTTTCTTTAATTACGGAATATTATATAATATAATACCACGCTAAATACATGTATTTAACAAGGTAAGTGTTTAACTAATTAATTAACATTGCGAATAGACAGAAGACCTTTCTTTTTATTCAATTTAGTTAGTAAATTTTGACATTCTAATTGTCAAAGTTCAAGTTATACTGAACTCTTTACTACTTATTCTATTTTATTGTAGTTGATTAAATAAACTTGTAAATTGTTATTGGTGATTGGCTTCTCATTTCACTTACATCTTAAAATCATTAAATAATTGAACATCTATTATTCTCATTGATACCCTGGACAATAACTACCGAGCCGAAGAGCTCCCTTTATGTACTTGTGTTTAGTAGAAAAATATTAAAGAATGAATAATTATTAAATATGGTACATCAATATATCTTACGTAAGTTATCAATACTACCTGACTGTCTATCAAAGTTGATTCATCCATTTGCACTGAGAATTTTCTTGTTTTCAGCTTTTCAACAAGTTGTTTTTCAATATCTTCACTCATTTCGTCTATTCTTCTGCTAAGAGTATTGTTACTGAGTGGCATAGCTTTTACATCTTTGTCATCTTTTTCAAGAACCGTTTTAAGAAATGCTGATATTGACGGTTTTATTAAATTCTCTCCTATAGTATGATTTTTTCCAGATTTAGCGATGAATAAAGAAATTTGATAACTAGCCTCAAGAATATGATTATGAGTTGAAGTGTGAGCAGTAAATAGAGACTTTACTGTTGTCCTCTTTTCAAAATTTTTCTTCAAAGTTTGAAAGTAATTCAAATCTGCATTAATATGAGCATTATGTTTCGCCTTCAAATGCGCCTCAAGACGACCTCGTTTCATTGATTCGTTGGTAAAGCATTGCTGGCATAAAAGACAAAAAGGAAACCGCACATCGTGGACAGCAGGTATGAACCCAAATTTTAAATATTCCTCCGAATATTGACGAATTTTTTTCTTGCTTGCACCACTCATTTTACTATGGGCTGAAAGAAATATATATAAGATCAATTAAAAACTAAAACTAAAGTATGTGTTAAAAATTAATTTAATGTGACATAGAGTAAACGTATACTAAAAAATGCATATCTATTTAAATGTATATAACACATTTACCACACCGCCACCGCAAAATAACATGTTTTTTCCATTTGGCAAATTTTTCAGGAAAATTATGCTTCTAAAATTAAAATAAATAAAAATAAAATCAAATACTTACCAATTATATCTATATAATGTATATATTTTTTAAATCAACGAGACTTTTACAACAGTTTTTACGGACGCCTATTTCAAATTAACACCAACTGAATGCTGCGAAACACTACAGAAGTTGCGACGGGCAATTCAGATGCGAACAACTGCGTTGTTTAGCGAGATTTTTAAGCGTCCGGGATCCACGCGGAGCCTGCCGTCTGCCGCAGGGAGGTTAACTTGACGACGCCAAAAACCCAGTTGATATTTTGGTCTCGTCAAACGAATTTATAATATTTATTGGCCGCAATTATTTAAGAATTTGCTTTTTCCTTTCAATTTTGGCACCGAAATCTAGCATTGCATTTAAATGGCCCGGATTAAAAGGGTTAAACTCGTGTCGAGTCCATTTTCGAATTGCCCCCCTTAACAATCAAATGGCCCCACTGTGGGGCGTGGGCCCCACGTTGGGAAACAATGCTTTAACTTCTTTGATAAAACTAGCTGACTGGGCTAAAACTAGGTTACGTTTATGGGCATAACAATGAATGAATGTTGCAATTTCCTACACAAACTCAACGGAATCTCCTTAATTTTTTGAAAACTGGCTTTTATCGTGACCTCTGAATGAAAGGGCCTGTTTTCCGAGAAGATAAGCCACCCTAACAAGGTGTCCTAAAATTTGACTATTTTGCCTAACTAATGCAATGTGTTTTTCAATGTTCAATGAATTCAATGCTTTGATTTTTTCCAAATAAAAGCAAAGTTTTTTTCACAGGAAATACGATTTGCTGAGTTTGATGCCCCTTTTACGACATATACTATATGCTGTTTAAATCATTGTAGCCGGTTGTGTTTCAAACAGTTTTTTTCAGTGAAGAAAAATAAGCAAAGCTAGCAAAGAAATTTGTTGAGTACATTACAGCCACGTAATCAATCTCACTATTATAAACACAAACACACGCTTTTAATTTTGTATTAATGTTCAAAATATGGTGGTCCATTTTTAATAATTTGTAATTTTTCTGTAAAAGATAAATTATTGAAAAAAGAATGAAATAGTTTTTCAATAACACAGTCAAACTCCTCACCAGAATTCTGGATATCAAGTCGAGTAAAACACAACAAAATAATAAAAACAACGCTAACAATAAAATACGCTAGATGTGTTAGTAAATCGCATCAACTACCTTCGTACGACCGCAACTGTTTGAGTGTTCCAGTGTTGCCAACCTTTTAAACTTAATTTTCCCACAAAATAAAGTAAATTTCCCCTAATTCCCCACAATGCAATCCAAAATTTCCTACAATTTGTACCATTTTTCTCACAAAATTTTAAACTCGTCAAACTGTAAAATTAAACAAAACAGTTTTATTCATATAATTTTATTAAGATACTTTTACAACTTAAATAAAACTCAGTATAACATTAAAGGAAAATGAATGCAAAGTCAAACTTATAAATATATGTAGGTAACCAAAAAGTAAAGCTTCAAATATGAAACATACATAATTCATCCATTCAAACAATAGAATGCATTATTATTTGAAGCTATATGTATTTTTCGCGTTGCACAAATCCAAATGATTTTTGGTAATTTTATATTCATAACAGCGTTCCATTTTGTTTTGTAGAGCGCTGCGAATAACACAAATTGCATTTAAAACCTCCGTTCCTATTCTGTTTCTCTTTTTATTCTTTACATCTGTTGTGATGGAAAAAATTCTTTCTGCTTCAGCATTGGAATGGGGCAAAGTTAACACTAATTTTGCTAGAGTAGCAATATTTTTAAAGGCAAAAGTATTTTCAAAATTTTTCATATTGTAAATCTCATGCCACATTTCATCAATTGGTAACTTTTTTAATTGATTAATCTTATTAGCATCTAAAGAAACCATCAAATTTCTCCACTCTATTTCACATTGATCGACATTAATCAAATCTTTGAAATGTAGTATTACATTAGAAATTTCAATATCATAACTATATCCACTAAATGCTACATCAGGATCTACAAATGACATGGCCTTAAAAATATTATTGCACAATGGTAGTCTTTTCTGTATTTCAAACGCAGCTTTAACATAAAAATTTAAACACTTAATTTTTATCTCATTTGCTGCTTCATGAGGTATAGTTTTAATACATTCTGTACATTCAGCCCCTAGATATACCTTTTCTAAAGGTAAGTAATAATCAGGATGTTTAATATTAACTGAACCCAAATTTTGTTCTAGAACAATCTCAAGCTTCATGAAATTTTGGCACAACTGTTTCATTAATATATTTGACTTAGAATACAGTACGTGTATTTGAGGGGTGCGGGACTGAAACAACGCATTAAACGAATTAAATACGTTGCAGTTAAATAAGTGCATATTTTAGAAAATACAAATATGCCTTATTACAAACATTATTCAGTTGCTGTAAAATGGTTTCAGCACTCAACAACTTGTCTTCAACAACTGCTAATTGAAAATAGTGCTGTAATGCAGAGTAATTTTCCAATAACCTAACTACACAAGCATGCCTGGAAATCCAACGTGTGGTAGCCAGTTTCAACATTTTCTTTCTTTCCAGATGAAAGTACTCCTGTATCTCCATTAATATGGAACACCTTTTAGCACTTCCTGACACATACGAATAAGTTGCTCTACAAAATACATTTACAAGTCATTACATATTTACTTTTGAAAAACTCTATTTACCGTAGCAGTTCTTCGGGAGATTTAGGTAATTCCTCGCAAGCTCTGCTAGCTACCATTGCAGCTGAATGGCAAATGCAAGGTATCAAAACAACATTGGGAACATCATTCCTTAAATGCGTATAAAAAGAATTTCTTGTTCCAACCATTGTGTTGCAGCCATCTGATGCTACACCAATGATATTATCCAATGGGATCTTGTGTTTAGTTAAACATAGCTTAAATTCATTGTACATTTTTTCTGCACTACCTTCAGAAGCATTTAACTTTACTAACTCCAAAAGTTTTGTTCTTTAAATATATCTTTTAATAAGGGAAGCAAGTGATCAACAACCTGTATTCCTACATTATGCTCTGCAAAAAAACAACTTAATTTGAGTACTGCAACTTTTACTTGTTTTTCATGGGGATCTTCGGCTTTTGAAAGCCTGTCAATGGCTCGATGAAAATTAATTGCTCTCATTTTCTTATTATGCGCTTTTCCCTCTGCATGTTTCAGTAATTCACTTTTGCCAGCAGTAATTATTTTATCGCAAATTTTACACCTGAAATAAAATTAGAAATTAAAATGTTGCTACTTTTAGATATTAATACATACTTTGGTTTGCATAACAATAATAGGTCATTGTTCACTTTAGCTCCTTCTCGGGTACGAGGTTGGGACAAAGCCCTACGTGTTCTACGTCACTGTCTTATCACGTCGCATAAATACCACCAAATCTTGTGCAAATGCATTTGGAAAACCCCTATAAACATTGACCTTCATACATTTTCCTTGCTCTTTATTACATATGAAATAAATTTAATTTGCACAAGGTTTGAGTGGTCGCAAACGACACCAGAGAACATAGAAAGACCGTCTAGTGTAAAAAAACACGAAACATCGAGAAGGGGCTAAAGTGAACATTAATATTATAATGCTAATAAATGCTATAATGCTCACTTGACTTTTGTAACGTCATCAGTTTTTTTAACAAATAATCCCAGAACTGGATCCTGCAGCCATGATTCTTGGAATATTTTTCCTTTGTGGTTATACTTCTATTTTTCTGTTCGGCTTCGCTGTCGCTGTCACTAGTGTCACTAGACATTTTATATTTTGTATCATAAATAAAGGCGCTAGATTTGTTTATGCGAAGTTCGTGTTTCGAATAATTTAAAACATTAAAATTGCACCAAAATACACAACATAAACATACTTCACACAATGTAATTGCACTATGAATTGCACTAATTGCAGAGAACTGTCAAGTGTCAGTTGTCCATGAACCATGACTGCCAACAGTGCCAACCATAGCCAACCACAAAACCACTAACTTACTAACTTCAATCACTTGTTCATAAAAATAGCGTTGACATTCCACGGATTCAGTTGTATTTGTTTGACATTATCATATTTTTCCCCTTTGCCCCTTTTCTTAATATTCTTCAACTTTTTCCCCACGAAATGGGAAATTTCCCACGAGTTGGCAACACTGGAGTGTTCTCTTTTAAGAGAGGCATCATTGACGTCGCGTGGGCGGCTTATGTTATTTCGCTGACTGTGTTGCCGGTCTTTTCTCATGTTCAGTTTTAACGGTTTAAGGTTCTGTTTTAACGGTTTACCCTCTTTCCTTTCCTAAACGCTCTTGTGGCCAAAATGTTTTTTGTTTTTTTTAATGATCTCCATATTCTTGTCAGTTTGTGTAATTTTTTCCCGTGTATAGTAGAAAATATTTTGAGTATATATTCAGTAAGAAGGTTTAGTCCTTTGCCTATAATTTTTTTTATAAAATTTTCGAAATTTTATAATAGATTTGGTCACGAAAATTTAATGGGAATTTTCACTAATAATATTTCGATTTATTTATTGCATTGGTAAACAAAATAAGCAACCAACTCGCTTTACATTCAAACATACAATAATGCTGCTGCCGTGGTCAACAGTTGCAATGTGTCAAACTGAAGAACCAAAGGTGTACAATTAATACAACCACCCAATGACAGGTGGTGCGGCATTGTCAAAACTGATACAAAAGTAAACTAAATTTGAATATAAACAAAATTGAAAGGCAATGCGTTTCAAAACAAAAACGTCTACTTCAAGTCAATAGGCAAAACGCAGACACGGTTCACAGCACATTTAAAAATACCACTAATAGTCTGCACTACACGCGCACAACGTTATCTTGCCCAGGATGGGCCTAAGTTTTCGGAACTTAGCACCACCAGCATCCTTCCTTAACTTGACTTGGACGATTATGCTGCCACTTGGACCGCTGCTGAAGCGACGACAAATACTCCTGCGACTACCTCTTCCAAAAATGCTGCACCAACGTATGCAGTCGAAAATAATGGGACAATCTGCTATCTGGTACACCTCCTACATCCATCTGCGGATTTGCCGCGAGGGCTTCTCCAACAAGGAAATGACCGGGAGTAAGCAGCTCGAGGTCAACAGGGTTATCGGAAAGAGGAGTCAAAGGACGGGAGTTCATGACTGCCTCTATTTGTGATAACACGGTATACAGGCTTTCGTAATTCAAATCACGAATTTTCTATAATATGGATAAGGTGATATTTCGCACTTTTTACTGTGTCCTCCCATATGCCTCCAAAGTGAGGAGCCCGTGGCGGGGGGAAACGCCATTCAATTTTATTTTGGGTTGAATATTGAACAATACTATTGTCTCTGATAATTTGTGAAGTACGACTGTAAAGTCACTTTAGCTCGTTGTTAGCGTCCACAAAATTTGCACCATTGTTGGAAAGAATTGATTTACAAACCGCCCTTCCTAGAAACGAATCTTTTGAGCGCGTTCAAAAACGATTCTGTGCAAAGGTCGACAACCAAATCACAATGAACAGCTTTAGTACATAAACATATGAATATGCAGAGATAAGAATTAATCAAGTTACGTTTTTTAGTTTACCGTCCTTCACCAAGAAAGGGCCAGCAAAATCAATACCCGTATTACTAAAAGGTCTGACTGGCCTTATTCTGTCTCCAGGCAGATCACCCATAAGAAATTGTGAATTTAAAGGTTTGGCTCGGAAGTAAGTTATACATGCTCTAGTTATTTTTATAACAGCAGATTAGCCCTTGATGGGACAGAATTTGTGTCTTATAGCCGCTAGTGTAGCATGTGGTCCCGACTGTAAATTTCTTATGTGATAATGTGAGATCAATAATGTCGTAAACGTATGGTTATTGGGTAAAACTATGGGAAATTTATGGTCTCGCGATAAACTCAATTTCGTAAGCCGACCTCCCACTCTTATAATGCTAAAGTCAATAAACGGACTTAAAGATATAAGTTTGCATTTAGATGATAAGAGCCTTTCGTTCTTAAGACGTTTCAGGTCAAGAACGAATGCCTCGAATTGCACAAATTGAATGACTGTGTTGAGTGAATTATTATTTAATTCGGGTATAGTGAGCGGACCATTCACTCGTGAATCCTTCGGAGTACAGTTTTGAATCACCCAGTGACAATACGCTAGTACGCATTGCAATGTCTGAATGATGAAAATCTTAGGAAGATATCTGGGTAAACTACTGAAACGTCATGTAATAGAACGTGTGCCCTTTTGAACTCTGGTACATCTAGAAGTTGATTAATTTGATTTTTGAACCATTCACTCTGATTACTAATAAGCGAATTAGGACCGGACCACCAAATACCACAATTGTGTAGTTTTTCAGGGTCAATCCCTCGAGATATGTCAGCAGGATTATCCTGAGATCTGACGTGTTGCCAATGACACTCAGACGTACGTCGCTGTATGTCAGCGATGCGGTTCGTAACGAATACCTTGAGCAATGATGATTGAGTATTTAGCCAAGCGCGGACTATTGTCGAGTCTGACCATAAAAAGATCTGATTGATATGCAGATTTAATGCGTTAACAGTTTTAGAAATAAACTGACAAAATATGCGCTCCACACAACTCCAATCTTGGTAAGAAAATGAACTTTAAAGGAGCTATTCGGGATTTAGCGCAAACTAAAGTGACTGAGTACATATGTTGATACAAGTCTGTATTATTCAAAGTTGTGTTGTGCTCTACTTCACAATGCAACAGTGTGTTGTGACGTTTGTAACATTTTTTACACGAGTCGGATCGATACACGGCCTAATCTAACAAGTGACCTAATCTTAGACAATTTGTGCATACTTTAAGCTTTCTTACTTCTTCAAGTCTCGATTTTGCATCCAGTTTTAGGAATTTTTGGCACATGTAAATGTAATGATTTTCTTTGCATAAGATGTATTTGGTGTTTTTCGTTGACTCTAACACATACTATTTTTCTTCAAGTTTTTTGTTATGGTTAGGATGTGATTTTTGAGTTAGGACATTGATGTTTGATTTTGGGTTTAATGTTGGGCTAAGAGTTTCTAATAAGTCACATCCGTCTTAAAAAGTTGTTAAGATCTTAGATCCTTACTTGTCTTTTAAGTTTAACAGAAAGCTCTTCCCACTCTTTTTTAGAATAAGGACCAAGTTTCGTACAAATTAAGTGTATGAGTAAGCTAGCCCAACTGTCTGTCGGTTCCCCTACCTACACTCTTTAGTGCTCAAATATGTTTGAGGTAATCAATCATCAGTTAATTTTGTTAATGATTTGTGGCAATTTTTATTTGTATTCTGTAATTCGAATAATGCTTTTATGTGTGAATGTATAGTGAATCTTGGATTTGAAAATCTATCATGTAATGATTTCCATGCTGAAAGATAATAATTTGAGTCTGTTACGAGCAAAGAATGCAGAAAATCTGCTGCCTGTCCATTTAACACTGGTTTGAGCTAAACAAATTTTTGAACCTTTGATAAGTTTGCATTGTCGTGTATAAGAACGTTAAAAGTTTCATAGAAGTTTGACCAGTCTTCGTAATTACCGTGAAAGTTAATTAAAGGTAATTTGACATTACTTTCAGCTCGAGATAAATTTACTAGAACTTGTAACGAATCTGAGGGAATTCCACCCTCAGTAGAGATTTTTATCGTGCCAAACATCGCATTGACACGGGACCTGCAGGTTTACTTCCTATCCGAGAAGAAGGCATGTTTTTAATTTTTCTCCGCTATAAAAAATTACCAGCTTAGCCTGCGATCGAACCTGCGATCCTTGGACTATGAAGCAAACATGCAAACCACTAATCCACGGAGGCTGGCGCAGTTTAATTATTATTGAATATGTAACGCGGTTAGGGGTGTCCCTGGGTTGTCTCGGTATTTGTAAGGGGCCCACTTACGTAGCGGCGCTTGTGTGGTGATCGGCGGTACTGTCGGCGCCAGTTATTGTAACGTGGTATACTCCACGACTCCGGGTAACTACAAGTGGAGAAAAAGATAATCCAGGGAACTGCTGGGGTTGCTGAGGTCGGCCCTGTCTGGGTCACTCCACGGTCTCCACCTATTTCGCCTTGACGGTAGTGACTTTTCGGCTGGACACGGACAAGTCCTGGATAGAACACCAATACGTCCATAACGAACAAAACAAGACGTGTTCTCGGTGACAAGCGGACCTTAGATGTCCCGGACGCCCACATCTCCAACACAGTCCTTTGCGAATCTTCTTCGGGGCGTGCTGGAGGGGTGGTCTTGGCTGGTTCTCCAATAGCTTCCTCCAACAACTGGACTAGCTTATCCTTCAATGGCGAGGTACAGAGTGTCGAGGCTGGGCTCGACATACTAGAAACAAAGAAACTTATAGGTAATGGGACAGTACGGCATCCCACGGTGTGGAAGTTAGAAAGAAAACGGCGGTATTCTGTTTTAATCTATAATTCCCTAATTAAACACTGGTACTTATTCCAAAAACAACAAGAAGAAATACTTCTACTCCGGTTCGTGCACACAAATAAACAAAATTAAAAAGTCTTCATTATTAACAATGATTATGGTGGGGGCGGTAGATACACCCGCACTCGTCTTCCATCGCACAGCTTTACTTCCTGGAGCGAAGACGTTCTCGTACTAGTGCTTCTCTCAGTTCGGGAGACCAGTGCTCGGCGGCCGGAGTTTGGATGAGAGCGTCGGCTATGGCGGTGCGGTAAAGTACCGGTCTGGCTCGACCAACTTTGTTTCGCTGCGTGCCCTCCTTGGTGATAGGGGGAGAAACAGGACAGGGGTTAAATTTGGGGTTATTGGACGGGTCCTCGAGGTTAGGTGTGGGCCAGTGGATAGGATGTTTAGGTAGGGATAGCCTCAGAGGCTATCCCTTGCATGCCGGTACTGTGGGTAGGTAAGAAATGGGAGCTGAGGTTGGTTTTTCGGAAGGCTTTGGCGTTTTAGTGCGGCGGCCCATCTCCCTGGAGAGGGCCTTTGCTATTCGCATCCTTGTGGTGATCTCCTTAGCCCCGCGGATTGTTTCATTGCTAAGGGCTTTAACCCGAGGGGGTTGGCTGCCCCTCAGCGGTTCTCCACTGGCTCGCCTAGTTGACATCCTGCAAAAACATAACATTACGTGAATCGGTACCGTACGAAAACATGTCAGTAGATTCTCGGTTTCGGATGGAATTACTCGCACTTAGTGTCGCTAACTGTATACGTTGTGCCCGCTTCCCGGTGCTGTTCCTTACATTGGGTGTGGTCGGTTTAGACAACGGCAGACCAGTACTTATCTGGCCTATAGGGCTACATGCCAGCGGTGTAGGGGTTGTGGACAACGGCTGACGTTGTAAATGTACCCTTCCGGTCTTCAGGTCAATGCGAAATTCATGCTGGCTCAGAATATCCATTCCTAGGATCATATCGGATGCCAGATGCGGTAAGTAATGGAGAGTTGCGGCAACATAAACGGCTTCAAATCCAAGCGTTAACCTGTAGGCTTTATTGATTGTGACGGACTTTCCATTCGCGATTTGGGCTGACTTGGTTACGGGTTTGACGGTTGGGCAACGAACTTCTTGACACCGACCCAATTCACGGTCTCCTATAAAAGATATAGCGGCCCCAGTATCCTCTAAGAGATTGAACGGTGTAGCTAATGCCCTCACGGTAACATGCGATCTTTGGTCGTTGGAACAGGCAGCTATTCCCGGTTCTGGCTGTCGGCATGGGCAATCCCGTGACATCACGCCTTGGGTGCCACAACGAGAACAGACGAGCCGGTCGTCGACAATTCGCTCTCAAATGTCCCGCTTGTCCACATCGCCAACAAACTTTTGGGCGTTGGGTCGGTTCTGTGGAGGTGCGGTGGTTGACTCGGCTGGTCTGTGGACGGTTGTCCCTAATGGTCTCTGGGACTATAATCCTAGCGGTTTGGAGAGGTTTACGGGCGGTGTGACTGACTGGAACAGTAGATGACGAAGTGTTCTTAACGGTGGGACAGCGGTCAGCTGCTTGAAGCTCTTTCGTTAATACCTCAAAGTCACGAACTACCTTTGAGAAAGAGGCGACATCCCAATAGTCACCACGACGTATATGCTGACGGAAATCAGGTAACAGATTGCGGTACAACCATCTTAGCTCTTGGTCTGGGGTTATTTTCCCATGATGACGGACCAGTGTCTGTAGGTCCGTAATATAGGCTGACGCGGTTTCGTTGGGCCTTTGCAAGCGCCGACTGATTTCAGCTTCTAAGTCGACTTCCTAATTGACCGGAAAGTATACGACGGGCTTTTACCCAGGTAGTTACTTATTTACAAAATACGTGTTGGTAGTCTTGGAGCTGCAAAATACATAAACAAAAGAAAATGGAAGCCAAGCTAAGCTGTCGGAGAGTGGTCGTGCGTTTTGTTTCTCGCAAGAGCTACAGCAAAAACAACAAAAAAAAGGATGATCATGGGCGCCAGTAATCGTTTGCCCTTGACTCCCTCAAATACTCGATTACCAGTATCTCGAACGCAGCTGATCGGCTCCAAGACAGATCATAAATCTTGCTAACACACAAATAATAAAAAGGCAAATCAAATAATGTAATCAACAGTACAAACAACCGTTTCCTTATATTTATTACCCCAAATAGAATTAAACATAAACACATAAGATACTTATTTGTTCAAAAATATAATTATAATTCATATGAACCAACAAGAAATTCAATATATGTAATCAATTAACTATGAAATTTAAATATCAATTAATAATAAGTAATAATCCATAAATTAGTCAATATTAACCCAACTTAATTTGAGGTATTGATAAATTATCGATATGACCGTCTTGTCTCAATACCTTATTTACCCCAAATGTTTTCTAACAACCAACAAGCACTCATCATTCATAACATTTGTTTCAAATAAGATTAATAATTAAAAACACAATAAAAACATGTTACCCGAATACCAGAATAAACCTCAAAGGAAGTTATTCGTCTTGAAAACCATTGATTTGATCTTCAAGGGGGATCTGTTCGGTAACCCAGCTTCTTTATAACCAGTCTTCAAGGTTACCAGAAACGGCCTTGAACTCATCTACTATCTTACAATGTTGGTAACATAAACTAGTTATCCTCCAATTGATATATGTATATATACTCCAACTACCATAACCATATCAATTATAATATCGAAGAGAAGGAAATTAATAAAATCCATATATAAATCGATAAGAAAAAATCCATAAGAGGATTATATTATAATAGGAGTAATATAAAATAAAATGAAATGAAATCCCTACGGAGAACAAAAGAATTAGCATCAAAATTGACAAAAACCACATATGTAGATAAGATAAAAAAAAGAAACTGCATACCTGAGCTGTTGTGCGGGATTTTAGAAAAGATTAAGTCGTACGCACGATACAAATCCTTAAAAGATGAAATTAGCGTCGCAGACAACTATAATTAGCTATTTCTTATTAATACCAGAGAAAGCAAATATCCATCTAAAGATGCGGCTTAAAAATCGAATTATTTCAATTCATCACTAGAATAGCCTATGCTTCTCTAGCACGTGCAATACGACGCAAAAATGCCAAAAACCCAAAAACGAACGTTTCCACCTGCAATCTCCTAAGCTCAACGCGCATGATCAGTTAAACAAGACTACAATACTGTTCATCGGATATCGACGCTAAACCCTAAATAAAGGTTCATGGGATATAAAATCGTTGATTGAAAACGTACCGTCACAAGTACAACGTCTTGAAGTCAACAACGAATTGGTTCTACGTTCCACGAGCCAACTATGGCGGTTATTCCTATACTAAAGTGCGGTTTCACACTGCAGTAATTCAGGCATATGGGGTAATAATGTATCCTTGGTTATGCCTCGTGATGTACATATTTCCTCTAACCTTTCGAGGAAAGTCGCCTTGCCATTAAAGTGGACCTGCCACTTATACACCTTTACGGTTGGGCTCATAACGGGGGAATTCGGTACTGGTACATAATTTACTGCTAGACTGTATACGGTATTAGGAAACATCGGTTGCCGGGCTCCAGTGCCTAGCGGACTAAATATAGGTTGTAGTGATACAGGTCACTGTAGTTACGGTTGGTACGGTTGATACAGGCGGTGGCGGTAATCCTAGTCATAGTAATTGGTCCTGGTGTCGACCGGTCTTCTCACATAAACTTGATAAGCCTTCTCCTCTTATCGTCCACGGTGCCCTCTAAGTCAAGACCGAACCTGAACAGTTCCATATCCAGGTCTGACTGCTTTAGTTGGTATATCCAGCTCACTGATACATCGGAGGTACCGGGTATCGTACCGGTTGTAGTAACGGGCAGACCGGACACGATTGTCGGTATGTTGCAGGCCAGTTCGGGTTTTTCGTCCATCTTAGTTTCGTCGGGTTTCTTGACGGACATTGGTAATCGGTTGACTTAGGAATGCTTCAAAGTCGTACAATCGGTGTTTTTTCGGCTTCCCCTGTTCGGTGACAACTTTTCCAGCGTTCGGTAATGGGTGTGTGGATTGAGACCTCCCGGAATACTCGCAGTGAGGCTTCGGACAGGGTGCAAGGGATGAGACTTCCCGGAATACTTGCAGTGAAGTCTCGGACAGGGTGGACAGGATGGCAGAATGAGACTCCCCGGAATACTCACAGTGAAGTCTCGGACAGGATTGCGGAATGAGACTCCATGGAATACTCGCAGTGAAGTCTCGGACAGGGTGTAAGGGATGAACGGACAAGACCAGGCGGAAAGGGAATCGGAAAGTCGGTAAGAGGACTTACTCTTATATTCTCCGGGAACGGTCCGGTCTGCTGGGCTGGCTGGCTGGGAGTCCTGGGCGCGGACTGAAAAAATCGTCGCTCCGCACCTGTTTATATAGGCGCTCTTGGAGCGTGGGTGAAAAGGTAGAAGTAAAACGGAGCGGCGCACGCCAAATATCGGTTGGAGAGGGGGCGTGTGCTCTCGCTTCAGTCGACCGCTTATACGAAAGGTTTGAGATTGCACGGAAGATACGGATTTTAATTCTTATACCCAAAATTAAGTAACTTCGTTACAAATATTTTTTGCTGTACAGGTATATTTTATGCAGATTAAATTGTATAAAAATAAAATAAACTAAAAGACAATTAAAAATTGTGGAATTTAAGGTTTTCTAAAGGGATGCGATGATGCATCTGCCGCATCCATACATGCTACGCCCCTGTGTTTATGCGATATTGCAAACATTTCCTTTTCCACATCTTTTGAATAACCAGGCTGTATACATAACAAATCATCTGCCGGAATCTGAGGAAGTTGTTCATTTTCTTCGTGACTAACTTTACAAATATCTACAATAACACTGCAATTAATACAAAAATATAAATCTTAATAAGCTTATTAAATATTGTGTTACATAATGCTTGTTGATAAGGAATGATTCATTTTCTCATCATATTTGTTGCTTGACGAAGTATAATAATACAAGATAAATGAGGGTGATACAAAAAGTGTTGTCTTTTTATTTAGATGGAATGCCCTGTATAATTTCCAATAAACGAACTCCTCGCTATTTTCTGATTTCAAACATATTGTAATGTTATTAATGTTTAACATTGTACCACGACTGTTATTAATTGACTGTCTAATTGAAATAAATTGCATATAAATAATGTATCTCAGTGTCAGTAGGTATTGGGACACCTAGCCCAGACAGTTCTAGGGACCCTAGATTCTCTGTCTCTCTCTAAATCTGGTGACTTTTTGTCTGTCTCTCTCTCTAGGTGGTTAAGTACGGAATCTGCATTACCGACATTCTGTATTACCGGCATTTGGTTCGTCACTTGGCTAAATGGTGTTAGTGTTGCTAGGGGAAAACAGATGGCGCCAGTGTCGTTTTACGTGATTTTTGTACCGGCATTCTGTATTACCGGCATTTGGTTCGTCACTTGGCTAAATGGTGGCGTCGTTGCTAGGGGAAAACAGATGGCGCCAGTGTCGTTTTGTCTCGAAGTACGGAGTCTGTATTACCGACATTCTGTATTATCGGCATTTGGTTCGTCATCATGAAGAAAGCTGTATTACCGATTACGGTCGTTCTGCTAATTGTTAATAGAGGGAGCCAAGGTTTATCATTTTATATTAATAAATTTTATCGATTTCTTAAAATAATTATCGTCGTCATTAATACTTTAATTACATATAATAATCTAAGATAATTAATTCAGCATTAAAATTTTAAAGTCCGCTTTAAACGCAAATCACGGAACAATTTACGGATATTTGCTAATACATGTCGCGTTAGTATGAATAATAATAATAACAATAATTATAATAATGTCTTTATTTCCTTACATGTTTACACCCAAATAGGGAAAAATATGAATTTACAAAAAACAACCTAATTACAATGTACTTAACCTATTGTGTTGTATGTATTAATCGGGTATATTCTCATGTTTATTTACAAGAACTTGACAAATAAACGATAATCCCTTAAACATAATATCGCATTCTGCGCAAATTAAATTAAGATTACTACACATTACAGTAAGTGAACTACTCATTAACATATTGGCCCTCGCAAAATTATTGTAAAAGAATAAAAAACTTCTGCTTTTGTGTCTAAGTATATTAAAAACTAATCTTTTGCAGTAAACTAAGACAATCCAGGTTGTTATGAAGTAAATTAAAAAAAAATGAAACTTAATACTTATTATGATTCTTCGTGTTTTCAAAGATATCATGTTAAATGTGTAATAAGTGAAGAGTAATAAAAAAAAAGAAGTGATTAGGATAAGTTCCAGTAGATAAATAATCGATGAATTTCAAAAATCACCGCTGAACAGATTCTATATGTTTAATATGTATATTATAAACGGGATACCAAATAATTGAACCATACTCCAGAGTTGATCTCACAAATGTGAAATATGATTCGGAGGCAATGCTTATCTGAAAAATCCCTACAGTTTCGATAAATAAACCCAAGTGCTCTATTGGCTTTTATACCACTTGATTGACGTGTTCAATAAAAGAAAAATTTGTTATCAAAAAAAACAATTCCTAAATCCTTCACTCGAGTTGAACGACTTAATATTTCACCATTTACAACATAATCATGAATAAAGTGGTTGGTGTATTTTTGCATACGAAACAATGGAACATTTATTTACGTTTAAATTTAGGCGATTAGCTTTACACCAATCACATAGAAAGTTAATGTTGAAAGTAGAAAGTAACTGCAAATATAAGCAATCATTGATATCTCGTACTTGATGATATATTTTTAAATCGTCAGCAAATAATAGTTTCTCGCAATGTATAGATTGATGAATAACACATAGACACGTCCATTCGTGACGGGTATCTTGGAATACGTTCTGCTTGGTTCGGACATCTTGTATCCCTACCCCTGGCGTTTAATGTCATGCGTACCTTGCTATATCTCTCTCTCTCTCTCTCTCTCTCTCTCTCTCTCTCTCTCTCTCTCTCTCTCTCTCTCTCTGTCTCTCTCTCTCTCTCTCTCTCTCTCTCTCTCTCTCTCTCTCTCTGTCTCTCTCTCTCTCCCTCTCCTTCTCACTCTCTCCTTATCATCTATTAGAGGACGCATTAAAGAGCATTCTCTCTCACTCTCTCTCCCTTCATCCTAATGCTAGTAAATGAAACAGTAATGGATAGAAGTAACCGTTACGTCTACTGTTCTGGGACTGGTTCTGACGACTTTGTTATTTTATACGTGAAAATAAAAAATCGATAAATGTTTTACTGTTTTTATTATTTTTCGTAAAGTTACACAATATTACTAATATTCTATTGTAAATCAGCTTAAACTAGGTGATTATAGTTATATATAGTATAATACTTTATTACTCAATATAAACTAGATATGTTATATGAGGATGTTACAAATTAATTTTCTAACAAAATAACTTAGATCAGCTTATAAATATATATATTCTAACATTTAACATTTACTTAATAGAATATTAACTATATATTAAACTTAAACCTCAACAACATACTTTATTTAATCTAGTAATATAAACTTCCATATAGGTAAGAACTGTCATTTAACATCTTCCGCCTTTATCCAGGACTTTTCATTCAAGCCGAGCCATTTGACGTACATGTCACCATTGCTGCTGCGTTTAAGTACTTTTTCAACTAAGTAAACGTCTGGCGGTTGGGTTTTCTGCAGCTCGAACTCGTAGAAAGCTCCTCGGACAGCAACCCCATGAAGATCTTCCAGCAGATATGTGACAGGTTTTGTAAATTGAACTTTAACTTTTTCAATTTTATTAATCTTTTAACGTAATTTTTACAATAGCTATTTATGTAACAAGTACATAATGTAGGACCTTATAGACAAGTCCAGTTTATGGCCGAGCGAGCGAAGCGAGCAAGGCCTATAAAAAGGGCGAGTCTATAAGGTCCGATTATGTAAGAGTTGCATACAAAGCTTTATGTTCGATTCATAAAATTGGATAATTATCAAAAGAAAATCAGTTTATCAATTTGACATCTATTCTTGACAGAAGAAAATTTGACATGTAATATACAGTTGACATACTTTATTTTACTACTGTATACTTTATTTTACGAGTACAATAATAAGCCAGTTCACTGCTGCAAACCAATAGAATAAACAGTACTTTATAATGCAATCGGACATAAAGTACTTTTTTAAGACTTTTTTGTTTATTAGTTACCATTATTTTATTATTTTTCCCTATTTACCCATTGTATCAAAATCGTCTAGTTAGAAGATTTAATTGCATTATACGTAGAACTTGTAAATCTGACCACCTGTTAAACTGACCCTCTGGCCATATTGACCACTTTTTTCAGTCCCTACGAAAATCCCATTACTTTAATGTAATTTATACTGTATAAACTGACCACTTCCCTTTTGTGACCATTGACCACATTTACCTCAAATATTTGTTTAAAAATGTTTGTGTAATGTGACCATTAGCCAAGATCTTAGAAGAATCTTCTAGAAGTTTAAGTAGGCATGTACATGTAAATTGCATTCAAAGAATTTCTAAGAATGCATCATAATCCCTTAATAGTGACCAGTTGGGTTCAGGTATTTCCAAGTTTTAAGACTTTATTTTTGCTTCTGAGAAATTCATTACCTGCAAACTTTCACATTAGTAACCCTTGGATAGTTTTAAAATTGTTTTATAAAATCAGTCTTATTTCATTTGTTGATTGAAACTATTGTGTTAATAGTTTCAAAATGTGTTAATAAAGTTTACAAAGAACTAAAAATGCAAGAAAAACAAAAGGTGTTAGAGTTTTTAGAAAACCACAGTGAAAGAAATAGATTAACTTTAAATTGGTTTTTAAAAATGTGCAGTGTAAATGCAAGACTTTCTGGACCAATGTTATAAGAAGTAGCATTAAAATTTGCTCAGCAGTCAAATTTGCCTAATTTAAAGCATCGTCGGGTTGGCTCGAATCATTTAAGAAACGAAACATTTGCCAGAAGAGTTGCGCAACAGTAAGTTATTTTCTTATTCGTTTTACAGAGTTTGCAAAGGGCTTTATATCAGAGGATATTTTTAATGCTGACGAGTGTGTGCTATTTTGAGCAAATTGTAGTGTATAAAGAATTTGCACTTTTACAAAGTGACCACATGCGTAAATTGACCATTTTGGGTCAGTCCCAAAGGTGGTCACTTTAGGCAGTTTCTACTGTATTATCTATCTTAACAATATGTGGTTATTTATCAATGCATCTTAATGCATGTACCCTTTCTTATCATTTCTAAACATTTTATTTTTAGTTAGAGCTTTGCAGAATTTTTTTTAGGTATAAACAAGGAACATCGTTTTCCAAGATTAATCCAAATTGTTTTAATCTATTTACTATAACAACGAAACGAAATAGTATATTAACCTTCCTGGTACC
Organism: Agrypnus murinus; assembly: GCA_929113105.1. NCBI lineage: Eukaryota > Metazoa > Arthropoda > Insecta > Coleoptera > Elateridae > Agrypnus > Agrypnus murinus. Next base: position 99,961,243 of record OV816026.1, on the reverse strand, counting down.
GTGATCAAATAATTACAAGAAGTACCGTGCGGGGTACATTTGTACCCCAGTCAAAATTTATTTTAAAAGTGAGGTTTTAAAGTCAGAATGGTTTTAGAAGGTTATATTTTGTAAAAGAATACATTGTTGATACGAAAATAATTACAAAATGTTTATAATAAGGAAAAATATAAATGAAAATCAATTCCTGCTGCACAGTACACAGATTATTCTTTTATCAGAATGTACTTTACATACAAATCTTTTACATTCTGAACAGATCTGCCTTGATTTTCTGTCCTTGTCTCTTGCACATTGATAGCACCTTCCGCTTCCTCCTGCAGCCTGCGGCCTTTCTTCTTGGGGTATTTCTTCAACCACCAGCTCTGGAACTACACTAAGCATATCTTGAATTAGTGATTTGTGGCAATGATTGGTTTTCCGTGCCTGATATCTCGCAATAATATTCTGCTTCACTAATTGTTGTCCAAGATTCAAAAGAAATTTTTTTCTGTCGTCTAAGCTCTTTGTGCGTTCGTTGGGATATTGTATTTCCCACAATCGAAGCGCGTTGATGCCTGCCAAGTCAAGAAGGTGTCCAAACAAAACTACTGGCCAACGGTTACTGCTGCGTCTCGCCGAATATTGTTTTGCCATTTTGTCTGTTGTGTCTACAGCTCCCTTGTTCTTGTTGCAGTCTAACACCATGTCTGGCTTATGCTTAGTTTCTTCCCTCGAAGTACTATCATCTTGATGCTCTGTTGAGAGTAAAATTACTGCTTTATTTTGGGCAGGTGCGTATGACACTAGAGTGTGATTTTTCGAAAAGGCAAAGATACTGGAATATGGCGGTCTACTTTTATTTGGCAACAGTTCTTTCGGAATGCAAGCCTTATTTTGTCGTAAAGTGCCGCATAGCGAAAGTTGCTTTTGTAGGAGGCTGTCAGCTAATGGTACACTTGTAAAAAAGTTATCGGTTGTTATTCCATAACCAGGTCCCAAGCATTCTACCAAGTCCATAACAACGCGTTGCCCTTGATTTTTTTCTGCAACATTTCCTGTTTTTCCCAAATATACTTGTAAATTCAAGCTGTAAGCATTTTCGCTGTCAGCAAGTGCCCAAATTTTAATGCCGTATCTATCAGGTTTACTCTTCATGTAAACCCGGAAAGAACACCGGCCTCTAAAGGACACAAGTTGTTCGTCCACTGTCAAGTTAGTATTGGGATAATAGGATTTTTTGCAGTTTTCTACAAATATGTCAAAAATTTCTCTTATTGGAGCTAATTTGTCAGTTTCTTTTCTTTGAACTCTAGTTTGGTAATCATCAAACCTTAGAAACGCAGACAGTAACTGAAAACGTGTTCGTGACATAGTAGCTGGAAAAACTGGTCGAGCATATGCCTTATTGGAGCACCAAAGTAATTTTAGTGATTCCTTATTGGATTGCAAGGCACCCATAATCAATAATAAGCCGATATATGCTTTTATTTCAAGAGGATCAGTGGCTTTCCAGAAACGTGGCTTTTCTGGATACTTACTATTCCATAAACCATTTATCTAGAAGAAAACAAATTATATTAATTTATTAGGTACTCAAAGTATTTTAATTTCTAATAACCCACCTGTTCAGCTTTTCTGTTAGTTTCCCTAACAATAATGTCAACAACTTCGTCAGTAATAAATAGACCAAATGCTTCTTCCTCAGTTTTAAAATTGGCACTATAGTTGGTAAGGCCCGGTTTATGCCTTATGATATTATTTCTGTTCCTTCGATGAGCACGAAATGGAGTTTTTCTCCATTTCGTATTGTCTTTAGAAGTGTACATAGGAACACCTGTTTCATCTAAGTCCTTTTCTTCAGAAACCTCTGCAGTCATATCACTCGTATCAATATCCTCAAGATTTTCAATGACGTCATCGACCACATCAATTTCTTCTGGTTCGGCATCGCTTTGTTCTTCATTTTCTTCTACTAACCTCAATATATTGTCAAAGTCAGGATCGTCGTATTCATCATTTGCATACATTTCCAACTCGTCATTTGTTAGTCTGGCCGGGTTACGTGCTTTTCCAGACATTGTATCGCATGAAATTAGTATTCAGAATGAGAGAATCATGTAAACAATATCGCTAATATGTACTGCGCATGAGCAGCTTGTTAAATCTTAACAAGCACAAGGTACCGTGCGGGGTACAAATGTACCCCACACCACTAAATGGCAATTATTAATTTTATTTACCTATTGTTTTCCAAAATTGAGTTATTATTACATTTTAAACATATTTTGTGACAATAAAATAAAATATCAAGACTGGAGCAAAATTATTTACAAAACGGCAGAGAAAAATCTGCCCCTGGGGTACATTTGTACCCCGCACGGTACCAGGAAGGTTAAGTATCAAGAACAGTAAGGACAGTTTACCGATCGACGACAATGTTTGGCGACTGAGCGAAGCGAAGTCGCCAATATTGGAGGAGATCGGTAAACTCCTTACTGTTTGAGATGCTTATACTATTTTTTGTACGACCATTATGAATACAAAGGTATTAACTAAGGAAATATCCCAAAAAAAATAGATTTAAGATAATTTATTTTTGGCCTGTATATCCACCAAACATTAAGTAGGTTTTGTTGTTACCATGGATACGTTTGTAATTACTATTATTATTGAATGTCACGATATTTGTCAAACTCGTGAGAATGAGTGAATCTGAAAACGAATATAATTGGGATATTGAAGAGGCCTGAGCAAATTTAAATAAACAACATAAATTTTTTTAAATAGTCCAATTATTTAGAAAATAAATGATTTCTCGCGAAAGAGACATCTAAAGATCATGCATTTATTTTATAAATTGCATATAATTTACTTACCGTTCTGTTTTTGACAGAACTGAACGGTAAGTAATTACTTACCGACGCGTTTTTGCTTAGCAACCAGTAAATATAACCTACTGTTCTAAAACCAAGTATGGTAAACAATCCGAAATAGCATGGTCGTACAAAAACAGATAATACTATTAAAATTAATAAATAAATTACTTTGTATGTGCTAACGAGACTGACCAAAAGCAACAATAACTGGACCTAACTAAGATTCATTACCAAATATTCTTATCGCATGTTTCACGGTACGGTTAATTTCAAAAATAATTGTCAAAAATGAGCCAATTAATATTTTTTAGGTGAGATCGAACAGTAAGAATAAATTCAATATATCAAGAGTGCTTAATATTTAAAGGAATCGCTCAGATCCGTTGATTTTATTTTTTTCTGGGCGAACCCATTATCCTAAAAAATAAAAAACTAATAGGGGGTTAACACATACCACATGTAATAATTTGTTCCAAATTAAATATTACAAAATTTTGCCAAGTATGTGATTATCTTTTGTCATCACCATAATTGTTTTTTATATTTTTTAACCCTTGTTTGGGGTGATTGATTTTCTGTGTCATTTCATTCATTAACATCTGCAAAAATATTTAAACTTAAGTAAAAAATTAATGAAATGAAAGTAGAAACATTGTATTGTGGCTAATATACCTGGTAATTCCAGCGAAGATATTGCATCTCTTTTCAGTTCTCCTTTCGTAGTTGTAATAACATACTGTTGTAAGAAATGTTGATTACATACGTAATATCGATGGTCTTGTTCCAAAAGTGGCTAAGTATAAAATCATTGTTTTCGAGAAAATGAAATTCTAACTTTAATCACTTCTATCAAATCAGGGTTTTAACTTGAAATATTTGTTTTTTAGCAAGGTATCGGTTATAATCCACACAAATGTTTATAATACGTAACTGATAAATATTGCTGTAAATTACTATTTTAATGTAATTTTTTACTATAAAAACGCATATAGTCACATTTGGAACTTAACTTTATTTCTGAATTAGCAAACCATTACAAGCTATCTATGGTAACTATAAAATACTGTAACGTTCTTGTAGTACCAGTTTCTTAAAAAAAATTCTGATCTTCTTGATCATTTATATCTGGCAATACTGTCTCGTCCTCAACATTTGCGTCACCAGTTAGGTCCCTATAAAAGGGCTTGCAGTCATCGGGAAAATTTTTGCCATTGCTGATTTCTGCTAGGTTTTTAAGTTTTACAGCCGATATCGGCCTTTTCTGTTCATGTAAGGGCTTCAAACATTTTTCCATGGCAGCCAACGTAACTCGCCGACCCCTACGGGGTACAATCACTTTTGTGGAAGACATCATTGAAATCTGTTTTAACGCTCATAACAAAAGGATTAGCTTTTTCATATCTGATCCACTTAATGTCATGCCAGTTAATTATGGTCCCATCTTCGTCCTTGTTCCGGTTAACCATCAGAAGTTTTGCAAGGAGTTTCCAATCGATAAAATTACACTCTAAAAAATTACCGGTGAATTATACCCTAAAAAATGGAGGCAACTATGTTACCTCCATTTTTGGGGTAAATTTACTTCAAAGTGTAATTTTCATAGGAAGTGAAAAATTTCAACATTAGGTTAAGTTTGCATTGTAATGTTTCCTTTTTAAGTAAATTTACAGGTTAAAATTACAATCCAATGTAATTTTACATTTTAACATTAAAACACCTGTGTAAAGTTACATGACAAAGTTAATATTTCATGGCAATAGTACTTTTCAGGGTTAAAATACAAATGTGAAAATACTTCTTGAATGTAACGATGACTTGCGAAAGTACTTGCAAATTCAATCGTTCCTCTGGGAATTGTATGAAACAAAATAAATTCAAAGTAATTTTTATTGAACGTATGTACTTATATAAAATATAAAGACATTAACAGAACTTCTTTTCAGGGGCTTTCGGAAATATTTGGTCTCTCAAAGACATTCAGATAAAGTCTCGATTCCACCTAGAAAATTAAAAAATTATAAATTATATAAACAATTATACACGAGTACCTTTCTCAATTACAGTTATGCTAGTTTATTTCGAATTCTTCAATTTTTGATTCATCCTAGAAAAAGATTAAATTAAATATTTTTATTTTATTGGTTTAAATTTGTAATTTTAACATATAGGTACTTACCGATTATTATTTTTTAACTTCTACTATAAAATAAAATTCTTCCCATCTTCGGTCATACGTGTAAATATTTGCCTTTAATAAATCCGCACTACACTACAACGAAAAACAAAATATTAATGAGCAATGAACACTTCGTTCGGTATCGATAGAGTACGCCTCGCCGAAATCATAAAAGAATGGTACACACCATTCCGACCATTCCCCAAAAAGCCTATTTGGACTGTTCATAATGGATTCCTGAATTCTTTCACGAAACGAAGGTCACAAACAAGTGCGATCAGCGAAATAGCATCTCAACGGTTAAAAACATATTAAGGGTAAAATTACACTATTCTTGTTCAAGTTCATCTTATCTTTAATATTACACTAAAAATGAATTAAGTTATTGAGCAATTATACATTTGTAAGGAAAACATTGTCTGAGTTATGTAAATTTATATTATGGATAGTGATTTTAACCAGTTCAATGTAGTAGAATTACTTATATTTGTATAATTTTACATAATTACAGGGCATTTTACCACAAATAGTAAAACTACTAAATGTATAGGTAAAATTAATTTTAGGGTAAAAATACCGCAAATAATAGCGAAAAGTTACCTCTTTCCCAAGGTAATTTTACCTCATTTTTTACAGTGTAGATAAAGGCATTAATGCTATAATGCGTTTAGTCCGAGATAAATGTATAGAACGATTGATAACAATAAATAAAGGGAAAATTTCCTCAAAGTTGTCAGCAATTCGATCCAGACATAAAACCAGCATGGCATTGGACTTAAATTTGGTTACGGCCTGTGAAAATGGCTGGAATCTAGCATCTCAAACTAAGACCGAATTATACTTAATTCGCCAAGTGAAGAACCATTGTGAGTGTCAACTGGTGTGTACACAGTGTAACGCTTGTTTGCATAAGTTCGTCTGTTCTTGCCTGGATTCATCAATTAAGTACAATATGTGCAAACATATCCATCTCTTGTGTAGGTCAATAAAATCAAGTGGACTTGCACCCCAAACATCAGGTAATAATTAGAAGTATTTATTCACCTTTCCACTCCACTTTCTCACTCCTTTTTTTGATATTACAGACCGATTGAACTGAACCTATTTTTAATTAAATTTTGTCATCACAGGCAATCTAAGACAATGACGACTTCAAAACAATGCGTCCGTTCCTATTTAAATGGTATTTTTAAATTTTATTATAATGGTTTTGGTGTTGTTCTTTATTTATTTTCAAATATGCTTGCATTTTGCATGTGAAATATTGTGTTTTTTTATTAAGTAGCCATATTTTTTTGCTATTAATGGATGGTGGCCAGTGGTGCAGGTTTTCATTGTTGCTCGTTATTCAAAATATTATTTTTTACATGTATTTATTGCGTTTTCTATTATTTTAGATGAAGTTAATGAATGTGGGAATTTAGTAATTGCCGAAAACAGTCGTCAGGACGAATTACAATCCATTTTAATGGATGTGACTTCTACACATTAACCTCTTTAGAAGCTGAAAAAAAGAAACTAAAAGAAGAATTGCATGAGCTCCTCAACAAAGTGGATTCAATGGTTTCACAGTCTGAACTTGATGTGGTCAAAAAATGCATTGCGCCAATTACTCCTACTTTAGCTGCATTAAATATGCCTAATAAGCCCTTACAAAGTGAAACAAAATAAAATACCCCATAATCAGAAGATTGACAAGCAGAGGAAATTTGTTTCCACAAAAAAGAAAACAAAAGTGTCCAGAAAAAACGACTACAGAAAACCAAATCAAGAAGAAACTGAAAAAATTTCAGCAGCCTTATTAATTAAATAATATTTTTTATTCATTATACATATTAAAAATTACGCCTATTATATGATTGTTTTCTGTTGAAGAATATAAATAAATAATTTGATATATTTATCATTTCATTACTTTATCTGTGTGTTTTTTTATTGCAACAGCGGCATTATAGTACACAAAAATAAAAATAGATAAGTAGGTACAACGTAACAAAAAAAACAACAAAATAAAAATAATTATATTAATATTGCAAAGTTCTTTACTTCTTTGTCTGATAGTCTGATACTAACACAACACGCGACCACAGTTAGAACGTACGCGCAACATATAAATATCCCCACTACTGGGAAATAAAGTTGCGGCCGGGGGCTAGACGCTTGTATAAAGCTGCAGTCGTCCATCTAGTGTCCAGGGGTAGCGCACTCCCCCCTACATTTGAATAGTTGATTTTAGTTCATACGTCTCTCACTTGTGGCGCTCATCTCAGTTTGTTTACCACCAATTTGAAATTTCGCCAACGCCCACTCTTTCTTTCAGCGTCTTGCCGTCAAGTGAGTCAGTTGTTGTTGTTTTGTGTTAGAACTTATTATTTTGGTGTTAATATTAACGCACCCTAATATTAACAATGCCTTCAAAGTGTTGTGTACCTGTTTTTGTTGTTTTTTTAATGTCATGTACCTATTGAATTACTTGTAAATATGTAATAATTAATTAAATAAAAAGTGTTGGTGAATTGTAACTCCTTTTTGTTGAATTTTCTAATTCCTTGACAATTACATCACACAATGCAATGTTTTATTACATTTTTGATAGAACTGCCATAGGCCGTTGAATTAGCAATAGGGTTCGCGGCATTTTCTATCATAAGTGTAAAAAACCATTGCATTTTGAAACAAACTATAGATGAGCATTAAAACTGAAAGTAACGCCAGCGCTTCTTGTGACGGGTGTAAGAACTAAAATGAACGAAACCGGAATCGTGTAGAGTCGGCCATCTACCTAACAATATATATTCTTTAATCTATGCTAGTGTCTAAGTGTGGTGCCACATTGGGCTACGCGCTTCGCCGAAACGGTGAGTAATTGTGTTGCTTTTGATTGGGAAATATTGTTAATTGAATAAGCGTTTATTCCATATTGGTTTCAAGTAAAAACATTGCTAATATTTTTTTGGGTCACTTTAAATGGAAAAAGACGACGAAATATATGATCCCTATGAAAGAGAACAAAAACACTTGCGTTGCTTATTTGATGAAGTACCGACTGATGACGAAAATCAAGATGATACTGATAATGATGAGTAATTCTGACGAAAATTATGACTCGGATGAGTCTGCAGAGGACACATTTGCGGATAATGACAATGAGTATGGTTCTGATGAAGATTATGAACCAGATGGCTCTTCGGAATCAGAATTGGATGAAAATGATTTATCGGACTCATCTATATCAACTGCAATACACAAACAAAGAACTAACCAGCAAAATAGACAAACTCCAGCGGTTCAAGTGGTTCCAGCGGCTCCAGTGGCGGTGCATCCTAATACACCATGCCCATGGGAAGAAACAACAGCTCCAATTACTGTCTTCCAATTTGATCAAACCAGCAACCACTTAAAAATAAATATTACTCCTGATTCCACACCACTAGAAGTTTTTGAATGTCTTTTCACTCCTGATATACTGGACTATATAGTCAAATGCTCAAATGATCATGGGAAAGCTTTATCTACTACCAACAGGCCCAAAACTAGACACAGCAGAGATGCAATTTATCGCACGGTGACCAATAAGGAAATGAAAAAAATTCTTGGGTTGTGCCTACTACAAGGCCAAATTTCAACAAACAACATGCGGCTTTTTTTCTCATATACCGATGTTTTGTATTCTCATCCTATATTTAGTTACGTCATGTCAGCTAGACGATTCGAACAGACGCTGAGGGTTATGTGCTGTTCAGCACTAACAGCGAAAAATAAAGAAAAGGTACAACCCCTTATAGACATGCTTATATTAAAATTGCAAGGGGCCTATGGTCCATCAAAGGAGCTTTCGATTGACGAATCACTGCTGCACTTTCGCGGGAGGCTGAAGTTCAGAGTGTACATAAAAAATACAAAGGCACGTTATGGAATAAAATTTTTTGAACTAACAACGTCTGACGGTTACCTGCTAAACATGGAAATGTATAGTGGTGCTGTAACCGAGGAAAATAACAACACTAAAACTGAAGGTGTAGTGATGAGGTTGATGAAACCGATTTAATGAAGGGGCACGACTTGTTTATGTATAACTATTACAACAGTTATGAGCTATCAGAAAAGCTACTTATTTACAAAACACACACCAATGGGACCCTAAATAAAAACCGAAAAAGCAACCCAAAACAATTGATTAAAAAAATTAAAAAGGGGCGAACACTTTTGGGTTCGTCTACTTGGGTTCGTAGAAAGAAGTCTACTTTTCAAAGTGGAAAGATAAACGGGATGTGTTGGTTATAACCACCCGTAACCATCCACGCATGATTTCAGTGACAAACAGATATGGCAAAGAAAAAACGAAGCCTGAAGAAGTGAGCATCTACAATAATATGTCAGGGATATACCGATGCGAACAGATTACAGCTACCTATTCAACACCAAGAAAAACCATACGCTGGTACAAAAAGGTCATATTCCACCTGCTCGACGTAACTGTATGGAATGCATTTTACTTGTACCGAAAATTTTGCAAGAACAACTCTACGAGTTACCGATGAAGTTTAGGGATGAACTAATAAGATCCCTAATACAGATACCGCCTAACCTTGAAGTGAAACATCTGATACGAAACCAAAAGAATAATAACAGACGCTTTAAACGGACCACACTTGTAGCGAACCCTGAACCAGAAAACATCGCCCTTGAAACCAATTCAGAAGGCCACTGGCCTGAAAATAATCCTGGTGTCCCTGGTGCCAATTCCAGAAAGAAATCTGCATTTTTGAAGTGCAGATTGTGCAGTACTAAGAAGATCCGTAAGGAGACGAGTTACCGTTGCAAAGGTTGTTTGGAGAAAGTACCCCTATGCCCTGATTGCTTTGAGGGGTGGCATATTTACAATCTGATAAACAAAAAGCGTAGAAACATTTTATAAGTTTTTATATTTTATTTTATAAATTTTTATAAGTATTTTTTATTGTAAATAAATAAAATAAATTTTTGACGCTGATATGCGTTGTGCTACGGTTATTACGATTCCTTGTCTAAGATATGACACAACGCTGCACGGCGTTGGACACATATCAGCGTCTGTGCCCATTATGTGAGTGATGAACATTACTGCTCTGGCAGAACGCCGCTCTGTGTCAAAAATAAAAATTCTTCAAAACCACTTAGAATTTTTTTTCTCTTGTTTTTGAGTAATAACATATATAACTGACCTTCCTAAAGCGTAAAATATAAAAAAACCGTACTGCCAACATTTGCATTTTTTTTTGCTTGTGTCCTTCAACGTGTTAATGCAATGTAATGGTTAGCACACTCTTTTTTATCTCCCTTTCATATGGAACACGCTCAACAATTTTAGCGAAAACGCTGCTGACTCCATCGGCAACAAAAATTCTAGATCCTAAGTTGTGGGTTGTTTCGGCAAAACAAAATCTTCAAATATTATGTTATAGTTATTGTGAACCCTCAAATTAAAATTGTTTTGGTCGGCCTAAAAACTACATCAGGTGATCAAACAAATAATGAATTCCTACCACATCGTGTGTCATATCGTATGTTCTCATTAACTGTTTCAAGTTTTCGTTATTTTCTTGCTGTGTGTCGAAGGACATGCTGGTCGATTCAGCTGGATGCGGAAGGCTAGTTATGGTTGCTCTTGTTTGCTTGTGGATTCTTATTTTATGGCGAAATTTTTTTTCTTTTTTGTTGTTCTTGGAATTTCTACAGTTACACGGATTTTAAGGCGCCCATAATAAGGTATCCATAAATGTATCCTAAACTTATCTTTTTATTATAGATGTCCAAACAATTTACAAGAAAAAAAATAATTTGGCAACCATGCATTTATATAAATTTAGATGAATGCATTGTTGTCATGTTAAACCATGTATCATTCTTCAACTTTTTCAAATATTTCTTATTTATTACATAATAAATTGTACGAAGGGCCGTTAAACAAATTTAAAATAAACAGTTAAAACACCATTATTGCAAAAAAAACGATTAATTTATATAAAATATACTTATTTTCATTAGGATCGATGATACATAATGGAAAATTCTAAGAAGCTGCTGCACTTTTAGTCAGAACATTAAAAAACGTCGATTTTCCAACATTGGGTACTCCCACAATACCAACCTTCAAATTTGTTCTGACTCTACCAATGAGTGGTTTCTTTTCAGGATCGGCAACTTTTTTGGGGGGCATTTTCCTATAAATAAAAATGAGTAAAATGGTACCGTAAACTTGCAATTGAACTATTATTAGGAACGACAATGGTGAATGCGCATATTCTGTATACAGAAGTTGCGCAAAGAAAAATAAGTATAACGCAATTCAAAGAGAAAGTTCTCTTTCAAATGCTTCACTTAGAAGATGAAAATACTCCAGCAACACAGCCCTTTCAGTATCCAAGTAAGAGAAAGTTCCAATCTTGAGGTTGCAAACATCCAATCCGTCCTTCCCCAGACACTTTTAGGAATCCTACAAGCTCTACCTTAATATCTAGAAATATTCTGTCTACAATGTCTCTTGCAAGATCTGAATTTCCTTTGAATCAAGATGAAGATATGTGGAACGATGTCAAAAACTATCTTGATAACGGGAATGTTAATAAAATAAATAACAAATAAATAAAATCTCGAGTGTAAAAAAAACAAATGTCCTTTGTCTAACTCGGAAAAATCGAAGGTAGTTTATAGTATTGCTTGTTCAAGATGTACCAGTACCTATGTAAGTCAGAATTCTAGAAACCTATTGGGGAGAATAACATCGCATAAAAGTGACTGTCATAGAAAAGATAATACCAGTGCTTTAGCTGAACATAATATCAATACTAGAAATTAGTGGGAGTTTAACAATGCAGAGAACCTCTGCTCTTGGACCACTCATACAAAGAGATCTTTTTTAGAAATGGTCTATATTAATGCTGATAACAAAACCCTCAATAAAAAACATACTTACAGAGCTTAAGCAGTATCTATAATTATTTATTACATCTAGAAATGAACAAATTCAGGATTACTAGGAATAACTCTACTCTAATTTAGTATCACTTTTATTTCAAGATCTCCGTTGAATTTTAAAATATTCAGTCAAGTTAAATACTAGTATTTAATAATCCTCTTGATCTCTTTTAAATCTGCAGATGTTGCAGATTTGCTTACTTCCTATTTTTATTTGTACAATTCAAGTAATGATCTTTTTACCTTTATTGTAACCTACAAGAATTGTTCAAAATAGAGTGTGTCAAGTACTCAAATGCAGGATATTAGCTTCTATAATTCTCTCAATGACCGCGCCACATTGCGATGATACTGGCATGAATCTCGATCCCGAGCAAAAAGGGAGGATAAAAAGCCAACTTTTGTTTATACTGTAAAACAAAACAATACAAAATATTAGTCGTCACTTAGAACTTGTACATAAAAATGAAATAGAAGTTCAAAGGTTTATTTATTTACTTAAAGGTAATTCCCAAAGAAAATTGCTTATAGGAGAAGTAAAAAAAGTAAGCTTTTTGTTTAATACAAATCGTACGATAAACGATGGTGAACTAAAATTATCTAGAACACCCCAACAAAATTTACAAAAACAGGTGTAGATCTTAGAGCATGTGCTAAATGTAAAGGTTTTTTCTACAAAAACACGGATTTATTTAAAAAATGCAGTGGTATTGATTCTAGTAAAAGGCGACTTTCAATGATTTTAAGTAAGAAAATAACAGCAAGATTTCATCCAAATGTATCTGAAACCGTAAGAAAATATCTTTTCCCCCCTGTACGCGATGATAATATTGTAAGGTTAATAAGATATGAAGGTTAGTTATAACTTACGCTAATGAAATGGTAAAAAATATAGGAATCTTAGACATTTTGAAATGATAAGCCAGAATTAAACTTATTGGGAGCTTTTTATTTAAGTTACGAGAAATTAACCAAGAAGTTACAGATTTGGCATTAGTATATAATGCAATTAAGACTATAATGCATTCTTACAATCATAATAGTATAAAGAAGCAATTTAATAGGATCACCAAGATTGATAATAATAAAGAAGAAATAACTTTTGAGGAATCTTTAGCACAAAATCAATTTTCTGATCTTAGCTTCTTGAAAGCGCATAAATTGTTAGAATCATTGATTAAAAATCCATCTCCTCCAACCAATTTTGCAGGTTATTCCTTCAAAGGAGAGAAAGTGATAAAGGCATATACTGAGAGATCAACTGAATTTTTGGAATTATACACCAACGAGAATTTCTCTGAAGCACTTATCATGGATGGTGATGATCATACTTCTAACGATAAAGAAGATATTGATGAATTAGGTGTTGAACCTGTTCAGATAGAAGATATCGAGGTAGCAGGAAATGAACAGAGTGAGTCAATCAATAATAATCAATCTTCCATCCCTCAACATAATAATCATTGCGATATATTATCTATGGTTGATAATCTTAAGACATCTACCCAAAATATTTTTTCTGATGAGAAACCAATTTTAGTAACTTCTAATCCCATAGAACAAAAACAAAGTAATCAGAAAGAAAAAATAACTTTCAATACGTCAAAAGGAGCTATCCCTAGAAAAACAAAACTTAATTTCCTAAAGAAAAAGAATAAAGAGACAAAGACTAAAACTAAAAATCCTCTACAAGTTTCGATACCATTAACAGATGATAGACACTGTATTAGGTAAGCCAGATAGATCATTTAAGGAGTCGTTTAGTGCTATGATGGCAGGACCACAAAAAATCTCACTCAATCCTATGTTAAGCAAAGAGGTTGAGGGATGTAAACAAGTGAATACTCAATCCTTCTGTGATCCTATGTTGCAATATTTGGATACCAGTATGAATAAAACATTGAATCCAATGGCTAAAGAATTCACACATAACCCACAAGAAAGGAACCCAAAAGATTTTGACTTGGAAAATATTATTCCGTTCAACCAAGCTTATTCTGATTTATTTGCAGGTGAGCAAGATAAAGTTACTGGTCCTCCATCTATCACTCCTCCTTTCTCTACTAAAACAGAGACATCTCGAGATAAATCTCAACAGAAGAGATATAATATTTCATCAAGATCTTTCTCACAATCGAATACGGGGGATGCAAGATCTCTCAATCAAGCTCCAATCCCTCAAGAGATTCCACAACTTCAAATACCTGACAAACCCAACCCAGCTCCCAGAGGCACTTCTACTCCATTTAGCCTTTCCACTATAGAGAAAAATAGAAAGAAATTGGAAACAGCTGTAGAAACAAATGATATATTCTTATCACATATTGAGGGGATAAGGGCAAAAGTAGAAGAAGAAATGAAAGCACAACCAAACCTTCCTGCAGAGAGTGCACTTGATCATCTACAAACTACATTTAGTAGAAATGGAATAGATTACTATCGAGTTCTCAAGATGAATTTAGAATCTACTAATAGGATGTATCAATACATTTCTACTACGAATCAGTATCTCATGACTCTTCTTGAATCATCGATACAATATTCTCAAAATCAATATAAGAAGATATCTACTCTGACCAGTGATATCACTACTTTGACTAAAACAGTGAATTTATTGATGTCTAGAGTAAATGATATCACAAGAGCTCCATTATCTCAATCACCTATAAATATACCATCAGCCTTACCAAAATCTATCCCAAAAGACACCCCTATCAAGAAATCCACCAGAGACTCTCCAGTGGAGGCAACAACTCAACTTGCCACAAAGAAGGCAACACCACTCAAACCTATCCGCAAACTAAATGTACCATTATGGAAATATTCAATGAGGTGTCGCGAAGTAGGTTTTGACCCAGATGATGAAGAACAGGATAATACTAACAAAGATAAGAAAAATCTAACAACTGATAAAAAATCAGGAACCATAACACAATTGACCTTTCCAATTATGAGAGATAGAAGAGCTGCGCAGTAAGTTTGCACATAGTGTGTAAATGAGTATAGTTGGGTGCATAAGTGCAAGGAGCAATTCGCATAGCAATGGCGGAAAATGTTTTGACGTCCAATGTGTAATCAATTATGTGGTTTAAATCATTAGATTCGTTAAGTACCTTCGAATTCAATGACTTGAAGATGTTTTTACGAAAACAGGGTGTAGTCAACGATACGTTTAAAAGAGGTTACGCATTTTTCGTTGAGTGTTACATACACGATGTATGGCTCAGTTTGGAAGCGAACAAAACATTCGTGAAAGCAAAGTGCTACAGATCCCAGGAAAAGAATAAACCTCCTCATGTTGTGAACATAATAATAGGTGAAAACAAGACAGTAATGGATGGTCATTGTTCCTGCCAAGTAGGGTGAGTTTATTGTTAATGTAGTCTCCAGTCAATCTACACTGTATAAAATATTTCTAGAGTGTCCGCTTCTTGCCATCACATTGTAGCACTCGGATACACGTTGGAGCATTTTGTATTAAGAGGATATAAGGAAGTTCCTGAAGAGTTAACTTGTACCGATCTTCCTCAGCAATGGAACAAACCTCGAGGTGCCAAGGTTTTGGCGGAAAATTTGTTAAATTGCATATTTTCAAAGCCAACTCCAAACGCAAAAAAGAAGAAGCCTGTGCACTGCAGTTTATTTAATGCCTGTGAACAAGTGCAAGATGTCAATGCAAGTGATATAGCAAATGCTTGCAAAAGTTTACGTGCAATAAATAATAGAATTGGATTTTCCTATCTGTTGTCTGAACATGGAGATAAAAAGTCAAAATTACCAATGTTTGACTTGAATGTAGCCAAAGATTCTGTTGTGGTGTATCAGCTGAAAAGTTACAGTTGTATAGATTGTGCTGAAGCAATAAGGCCACCTGAAATAGCGAACTCACAATATCAACTATTTCCAACAAAGTCTGAAATGCATAAGCAGATGCTTTCTTTAGTTGATTTAGAATCGGTATACCAATCATGTCTCAGTGTTACTTGGGAGGAGGCCTATCAACTCGAAAAAGTTACCCAGGAGCAAGGTGAATGTGTCAAATGGTACAATGAAAGAAAGAAAAGATTTACCACATCAAAATTTGGAGAAATCTTCTACAGGAAAAAAGCTGTAAATGAAGTTTTTATTCGAAGAATGTTAGGCCTGGGTAATGTGGACATTCAACATGTACCTGCCATTAAGCACGGCAAAAAATATGAAAACGTCGCAAGAGAAATATACCGCAATCGAAATAAACAGGTAACAGTATTTGCCTGCGGACTTGTGGTACATCCTGAAGCTCCACATTTAGGTAGTTCTCCTGATGGTCATTTAGTGGATACAACATTAGAAGAGGATATGTGCAATGGAGTGTTAGAAATAAAATGTCCAATGTGGTCATCGGTAACAGCAGGATGTGGTATTTTAAAGTCCAAATATTTATACTGTGAAAATATAAACAATAACGTTGAAGTACATTTAAAAAAGGATTCATATTATTACTGTCAAATACAAGGACAAATGTTATTGTGTGGAGTTATGTGGTGTGACTTTGTGGTATATATTCACAAATCTAATGAAATCCACATCGAAAGAATATATTTTGATCCACATTTTTGTAAGCAAATGTACACCTCAATAAGTGACATTTACTTGAAGCATGTGATTGTAAATCCTTTATTTTATGAGGAAAACGATGAAAATAATCAAAATGTGCAAAATGTTCTTGAATTATAGTTATTAATAAAACACTTTATACCTACTTGTTTGTTATTTTTAATGTTTTTTTTTTCACATCTACAATACCTGGTGTATGTACAATAGCCTGACAATACCATAGTTAATAGGTATATTTACTGCCTGCACTAATATCCTTACGACCTCAAAGGCATTCTAAAATTTGTGAGTAACGCACATACTGTCCATATTTGGTTAAAAGTACCGAGGAAAGATATAGGAACTTCATGCGTTAATATTTTAAAACTTTTGATTCTGCCAATGGCTCTCTCCACATGTACTCTTTCATGCGCTATTGTTCTTGTATTATTCACTTCCTCTAGTGTAAACTGCATCCCTGTAATTCTAAACACTGGTATATTTATATTAATCTGTAAGTCCTGTACCAAGTCTTGGATTCGAAATCCTTTATCTGCCAAGAAGATATCACCTGGTGATAAGAAGTTGCATTCCAGTTTTGATTTTTATATATCAAGAAATGCACTTTCTTTCACTAATAGATTATCAGAAATACAACCAGTAAATAATGCGGAAATGAATACAACTGCACCATTCGCGTCTACGGCTACCATTCCTTTTACAGTATTGTGGCTTTTGTACTGCGAGTAAGTTTCTGACTGTTTAACCAAAGAATTCGGTGTTTGAATTAAAAATTCTGTGGCATCTAGACTTCCAATGACATTAGGATATTTTGTTTGAAAGTCTAGTGGTGCATTTTTAATTAAAACATTTCGATGAGGCCAAATGTCTAAACTGCCTAATCTTAAATACAAAAAATTTATCCATGAGATAAATACATTCGCCACAGAACCAACAGATATTTTAAATAAAGTACTTAAATGTTCGTATGTAAAATTCTGACGTAGTATCACTAAAGTCAAAAAATACTGATCTTCAGGTGACAATTTCATGTCACGCCTCTTGTCACTTTTATTGTACTTCATTTTTATTTGTAAATTTTCACACTTTTCAAATAAAAGACGCAATGATATCTGGAAAATTTCATAGTTTGGGAATCCGGTATAATATGCAATTTTTGCATCATTCGTTTTGAAGTGATTTATGGAAAAATACAGTTCCAGGTGGAAATACTCTCTTTCATTGATGACATGATTTTTCTGTATAGAGGTTTTCTCATCTCGCTCTACTCTCAACTGCTGTAAGGTTTTTCAATTCACCATGTTCCCTCTGTAATTTGTCATGATCGACCAGTAAATCAAAGTACATTCTTTTATACTTTGCCAATTCATCTTCTACTGTTTGTGTTGAGCAAGAAGGTGTTGAGTAATGTTGCTCCCCAGTAGACAATGTTGATGCCATTGCACTATCGCATTCTGAGACAGTTGAAACCAACTCCACCACACCTGATGAATTGTGGTGACTTGGTGTCCAAGTAGTATCAGGCATAAACAACGCTTTTCTAAGTGGGTTTTCATTGCTAATGTCTCTCAATGATGATTGTTTCTCTTTTGGAACCACTTTTTCAGTTTCATTTGTTTCTGTCCAAGGGAATTTACTTGGCACTGCGTTTGGCTTTAGTCGATTTCTCTGTGATCCCATCCGGAAGGAAGTTTTTATAAAGTGTTGCGAACAGATCTGAAAATACAAACTTTTTTGAACACAGCTGTAGCTTTTGAACAAACAAACGGTAGGTTATTCTGTACTGTAAAATGAGGACAGGTATACAACCTATTTACACTTTAATTACCTTGGTGTGTTTGTTTACGATGAAAGGTTTTGGATTTGAATAATGTTTTCTAGGGTCACGCTTGATTAAATGAATCCATACTTTTTGTAACTGCTTGTCCGTTGTAAATTTATGAAAAGATACTTCCGGAGTCCTGCTTGTAGATTTGCAAAAGGGCACACAACACGAGTTCACCATTTTTAACCTCCAAATTCACTTTTTGCATTTTTACTTTGACATTTCTGTCATACAATTGCTCCTTGCACTTATGCACCCAACTATACTCATTTACACACTATGTTATGTCAATGACGTCATTATAAGAGAGAGACACTTTTGTTTGCAAAGGTCAATTAGCTTCTGTAGTAAAAGAGTCTACTAAACAAAATACAACTGACAGACCCAAATCTCGGAAAATGGGACAAACTACTAAAAGTAACACTTTGGTAGTTCTTTCAAAAGATATTTACATACAAAAAGTTAATGAATTTATTAATAAAGAAAATTTAGAAACTTTAAACAAAAACCCAACCACAAAATTCCAAAAAGAAATAAAACAAAGTTTAGAAAACTGCAATATCTGCTTTTCAGAATTAGAAAAGCAACAAATCATTAATAAAAACCCACAAATACCTAAACTGTATGGATTAGTCAAGACGCACAAACAGAATATGCCAATAAGACCAGTTGTATCATACATCAATGCACCTAATCACATTTTATCCAAAAAGCTGAACCAGATTATTAACACGATAGGTTACAAATCGAAATACTCTGTTAGAAATTCATTAGAATTAGTAGATAAGCTGCAAAACATACATCTTCCACCACATTCAAAACTTGTTAGTTTTGATATTTGCAACATGTTCTCCAGAATACCCCCACAAGAATGTATTCCTTTGTTAGATAGTTTCTTGATCAATAGTAATATAGAATTAGTTAAAAGGTTAGAGTTAATTCAATTATTTGACCTTTGTATAAGTCAAAATTATTTCACTTTTAATAACATAATTTATTTACAAAAGGATGGTTTACCTATGGGTAATTCTCTAAGTCCTCTATTAGCTAACATATTTATGGACAAGTTTGAAGATCGAATATTTGAATTAAACCTCTCTAAACGCATTATCTTCTGGTTTCGTTATGTTGATGACATTTTAGCTTGTTTTGACAGTTCTTTTGAGGTTATCAATGAATTTTTAATTCTTATAAACAGTATCCACCCTAATATAAAATTTACACTAGAAACAGAACAAAACAGGGCTATAAACTTTCTAGACTTAAATATCAAGATTAACACAGACAATCTATTTGAATTTTCCATATACAGAAAACCAACACAAACAGACATAACAATACCAAATGAATCTTGTCACCATAATACACATAAAATAGCAGCTTACAGATCATTAGTACACAGAGCATTAACTATTCCACTAACAAAATCAGATTTTAGCAAAGAGATATCAACCATTAAACAACTAGCATATGCAAATCATTACAATCCGAACATGATTGACACTTTAATTAAACAAAAAGATTATAGGTTAGCTATCAAAAGAATATATCCCATTGACAATCAAACAGAAGACACAAATTACATATCTACAGTCGAACCTCTATAACTCGAACCTCCACAACTCGAAATTTTCTACAAGTCGAAATTTACCCATGTTCCCTGCACATTATCTACATTTTCAATGTATTTTGATCTCTCTAACTCGAATTTCCATAACTCAAAATCTTCTATAATTCGAAGCTAACAGGTCGTCCCAGCAGCAAAAAAATCTCTGTAACTCGAATTTTTTGGGTCACTGACCTCGTTCTCGCATACGATCGCACCCGAAGTCAAAGATTCCCGCAGACATCGTTGTGACCACAATTCTTGGTCGGTTTGATCACTAGTCGGTCAGTCGGTTGCAAAATGTCTCCGCCGCGAAAACTAAAGAGTTTGACGATCGAAAAGAAGTTAGAAATTTTAAAAAAAGTGGAAAGTGGAGTTAAGAAAAAGACTATTGCTGAAGAGTATGATATACCGCAAAGTACATTGTCTACCATTATTAAGAATAAGGCTGCTATATTAAATTTCGGTGCAGAAATAAAAGGTCGAGGTAGTTTCAAGCGAAATAAGCCTAGAAAGACTGTTAATACAGCCTTGATAAAATGGTTTGCATCTGTTAGGAAGGAAAATTTGTGTGTATCAGGTCCAATACTACAACAAAAGGCGCTAAATTTTGCTGAAAAATTAGGAGATCAGGATTTTAAAGCTAGCTCAGGATGGCTTGAAAAATTTAAAAAGAGGTAAGAACTATAGGTGTACGTTTGTAGGTATGGCTGTAAATTTTTACGTGTAATTTTAGATATGGCATACTACAAAAAAAGGTTTGCGGTGAAAGTGCAGCTGTTGACGAAGAAAAGTGTGATATGTGGATCCAGAACACCTTGCCAGCTCTTTTAGCCTCCTATGATGAAAACGACGTCTTCAACGCAGACGAAACTGGTCTTTTTTTTAAGTGCCTACCAGATAAAACGTTAGCATGGAAAAATGAAAAGTGTCACGGAGGCAAACTCAGCAAAGAACGCATAACCTGTTTACTTGCGACGAACATGACAGGTACTGAAAAATTAAAAGTTTTCATAATAGGAAAAAGCGCTAAACCACGATGTTTTCGAGGGGTCACGCACTTGCCGGTTACTTATAAGAGCAACAAAAAGGCGTGGATGACCAGTGAACTTTTTGAAAATTGGCTTCTAGATTTGGACAAGCATTTTTTAAGTCAGAACAGGAGAGTTTTGTTAATTATTGATAACTGTCCTGCACATCCCCAAATTGATCACAAATTAAAAGCAATAAAATTAGAATTCTTTCCACCGAACATGACGTCCAAACTTCAGCCTCTGGATCAAGGCATTATAAAATGTTTGAAGTTCCATTACAGACGCAGAATTTTGGAAAAAATTTTGGACAGTTTTGAAAATCATCATTCTATTCCTAAAATTGATCTTCTTGATTCAATTAATATTGTAAACACAGCATGGAGAGTTGATGTTACACCGAAAACAATCCAAAATTGTTTTAGACAAGCAGGTTTTGGAAGGCATAACTTTTATGAAGAAGAAGATGAAATTCCATTATCACAATTAAAAGAAAAAATAATCACGGAACAAAATATGATGTCCGATGTTGAACAGTCGTTTAATAAGTGTGTTGAATTGTGTAATGCAAATCAAGTGATTTCTATTGACGATTTTCTGAACCTTGATGAAGACCTTGTTACCAGTGAAACTCCCACAGATGATGAAATTGTTGCTAGTGTTAATCAACAAGATGAGTTTAATGAAAATTCCGATGAAACTGATACTGAGGATATTCCTAGGGAAAAGCCTTCTCGCTACGAAATGACTAGATCATTTGAAACAATACAGTTATTTTTTAATATGACTGAGAACACAAGGGATGATGTATTCGTTTTACTCGATAAAATAAAAAAAATGTATGAGTCAGAATATGTAAAAAAGACCATACATCAAAAATTAATCACCGATTATATAGGTCAAAAAATAACTATGTAATATATTTTTATTACTACAAAAATTGTTATACTAAGTGCTTTTTCATAATTGTAGGTACTTTTAGAAATGTTTTGACATTGTTATTTGTACAATAAAACATGTATGCCATATATTGTGTATTATTCTTTAACTCGAAATTTCTGTAACTCGAATTAATTTCGCGGTCCCTTGGAGTTCGAGTTATAGAGGTTCGACTGTATACCATATTTTGGCAAAATATCAGAAAAAATTGCACATATACTAAGAAAAACCAACAATTATAAAATAACATTTAAAACCAACACTAACACTTTTTCATTTTTATTTAATGCTAAAGACAGAACACATGATATCATGAAATTGGGCATTTACCGTTTAAATTGTTCTTTTTGTAGTTCGGTATATATTGGACAAACACTTCGAAATTTTGACATAAGATATAAAGAACACGTACGTCATTACAAAAATAAACATCCTGAAAAATCGAATTACGCCAAACACCTTTTAGAACAAAATCACACAATGACTCCTCAAAATAATATTAAGTTGCTACATTTTTGTAATAACAAACGCAAATTAGACATTTTAGAAGCCTTTGAGATATACAAACACAAACTCAGGGTACCTTTAATGAATGAACAACTTGAGCTCAGTAATTCTCCGTTACTGGAAGTATTAGATATTTAATTCTGATTATTATTATTATTTTATCTAGTTACCTATTTTGTATCTACCTTAGCGACGTGTTTGTTTATAATTATATTACCTTTGATAATGACAGCATAGCTGTCGAAACAATATTGTCAGGTTGTATTTTAATAAAACTGTGAAACTTTTAATAATCTTTATTTATTTCATGATTATGGAGTTCCACAAAATAAGGCTGGAAACAATAAACAAGGAAAAACTACTGCTAATATCGAAAAAGTTTTTTCTAGAAAAGGAATTGTGAGAAAAGATCAATATAAACAATCATTAATACAATTATTGGTTGAATTACAGAGATCTTATGCAAACAGATGAAGATCCTTTTCAGTATCAAGGATTGAATGAATGGAGTGTGGGTGCACTGGAAGATGAAATCAATCTCTATAAAAGTGACATTGAAGAACATGACGAAGACGACGATTAAGTTATATCTTGTACTTTTTATCGAATGAACAATATTTTTAACATTATATCTATCTTTGTAATCATAACCATGTTAATGAGTACTTCATCCTAATATTCATGCTTTATCGTAAAAACTCTATTTGATGAATTCTAATGGTAATTAGCAGTAGCACTTAGAAGATATTTAGCAAAGTTTTCTTTAGAAACAGTAGAGTTTCATATACTATTTGGTTGCAGAATGTCTGGAAATAAATGCTCATACATAAATTGTACCAATTCTGCGAGAAATACCCTGGGACTAAGAAAATCCTGCTTTCCGGTAAAAGAGGAAGAAAGGTGCAGGAAATGGATAGAACTTAGTGGAAATACATCGTTAGCATTTCTTGACGACCATCAATTGAAGCGAAGCTTTATTTGTGATGTTCATTTTTCAGCCAAACTGCTGCTTTCTGGCAAGTTACCAAGAGGTTCATTGCCCAAAGATTCTAGAATTTTAGAAAACTTGAATCTTTCAAATTTAAGAACATATTCCGACAACAATCAAGCGTCTACAAGTAATTAATTACTTCAACCAGAAAAAGGCGTTAAAAGAAAATTATTCACTCATGCTGGAACACCCAAAAAGCGAAAGGAAGAAGTGGTCATTCTGACACCTCAAAAAGACCAGGACGGAGAAAAGAAAGTAATTGAAAAGTAAAAAACAGTAGAAGAAGCATTTATTCAAAAACTCTTAGAGGTGCCCACACCAACAAAAGAAACACAGAATTTACAGCAACAGAAAGATGAATCAAAAAACGTTAGAAACATAGAAGACTTACCATTTCTACCAAAACTGATTGTGGAGATTCAATTGAAACATGCAGAAAGAACTCCCTGGACATTAGAGGAAAAACATGCAGCGTTAAGTATGTTCTACAAATCACCTAGTATGTACAAATTTTTAAGAAAACGGATTTATTTTACCAGCAGTAAGTACCCTGAAATCTTATGTGAACAATTTTAAAACTAAGCCAGGTTATAATAGAAAATTATTCGAACGAATAAAGCAAAAAGGGACTACCATGGAAGAAAAAGAAAAGAAGTGCATTTTATTATTTGATGAAATGGATATTAAAAAAAATGTAGAATTGTGTAAAGGATCTGGAAAAATTTTAGGACTTGGGGGAATTTGGTTTCAGAGCAGTTCCTGCTAAACATGTTTTAGTACTTATGGTGAGAGGAATTTATGCAGACTGGAAACTACCAATTGCGTATTATTTTTCAGAAAATGGTGTAAAATCTGATGTTCTATAAAGTATTATTAAGAAGAATTTAGATTATATGACAGAAGCTGGTTTAAAACCATTAGCAACTGTTTGTGACCAGTCATCTACTAATCAGAAATGTTATAGGTCTCTTGGTATTACTTCAGAAATGCCATATTTCATTTATAAGGACTTGAAGTATTATGCTCTTTTTGATGTCCCCCACTTGCTGAAGAGCATTCGTAACAATCTACTTACTGCTGATTTTGTTATGAATGATGAATTGATTTCTTGGACCTTCATAAAACAATTATATTTATTAGATAAGCAGAGCAAAACTGCTAGAGCATTAATCAAAATAACTGATCGTCACATCAACCCAAATAGTTTCCAAAAAATGAGTGTTCGTGTTGCTGCTCAAATCTTTAGTCATAGCGTTGCAGCAGCAATGAAAACTGCTATAAAAACAAAACAAATGTCGGCAGGAGCAGCTGGTACAGCTAAGTTTGTTGAATTTATAGATATGCTGTTTGATGCCTTGAACAGTAGATTTCCTTTTAGTCAGAAAGCTTCTAATCGTCCATTATGTGACAGAAATAAAGAAGTATTAGATATACTAAACCAAGGCATTATTATCATGTCTGTATTAAAAAAAGACAGTTAGGAATAGTCAAATAAAATACTCAGTTCCACCTAGCTTTCTGGGGATGGTTCAAACTATAAAGGGTATTAAATTGTTATTTGATGAAAATAAAACTGAAGAACTTCCATATATTCTTACAGGTAGACTAAATCAGGATCCTCTGGAGAATCTTTTTTCTACATATAGGCAACGTGGTGGATACAACAAAAATCCCACAACGAGAACATTTAATTCGTTGTTCAAAACTAATTCTGTAACCGGCTTGATAAAACCGCCTGCAGAATCAAATTGCGAACCAGACGAAGACTCCAATATCTTCGAATAACAAGAGCAAAGGCTTGTTGTACAACTTGTGAAAACAAGTGACAGTGAATCGCTATCAATATCATCATCACCATCGGAGGAGACAGCACATCAACCCGATACGGAGAAAATGAGTTTGGAAGATTGTTCTGTAACCTATTTTGGAGGATATTTGGTAAAGAGACTTTTAGAGAAACACCAATGCCAATTTTGTAAGAAAAATCTCATGGGCGATAAAGACTTAAAAAATAAGAAACAGTTCTTATTATTATATAAAAATTATGACATAGAAGATAAACTACATCTGAAAATACCCTCTAATACCCTCATAAAGATTACCAAATTTTCTATGAAAGTAATAGATAAATATTGGATAAAATATAGTAAAAAGAATTTAGTATGTATTTTCCAAAATTATATTGAAAAATATATAGACAAAAAGTTTCCAAAATTTATAGAAAAAGGGGGTTGTAAAGATCATCTGAAATTTTTAAATAATCTTTTAATACGAACAACACTTCACAAAAAATGTAAATATTATAGTTCATCGATTAAACAAGAGCAGCCAAAACATAAAGCTTCTCACAAACTATCTATAATGAAAAATTTATAAATTAAGTAGTGTATAATATAATAGTAGTATTTAGTGTAGAAATGATTTTTTATTAGTTTTAACTATTATAATAACCTTATTATTTAGTGATTGAATTTTGAAATATATGTTATATTTTGTAAAAAATAATTTATTTTTTGTAACTTGTGTATCAGGGTTGATTAACTAAAATTTTTTATTTAATTTTTCCCGAATTGAGCAGAGCTATAGAGCTATATCACGAATGAAAACAAGGAGTCCTAAATTGAGCCTAACTTGTCAATGTTTCTATTAGTCCCTAATGGGTTATTAGATCCTGTTAAATATTTTTCTAATTAGTATATTTAAGTGGTTTTAATAAAAAATATGTGTGAAATCGATACGCATTAGTTTGTATTTATTAACTTTAAATGAATAACTTGCTATAAAGAATATTGCAAAGCATTGGCTATGAAATAAGTTAGATTTAGAAGCATTTAGTACTTTGTATTCCAATTATAGTTCAAAATTCATGAACAACAAATGCCATTAAAATTGTATTAATTAATACAATTATTATTATTTTACAAGTATTATTAATTTAATTAATTATTGAAAATATAATTTAACGTAACTAATATCAAATTTTATGAAAAACAAATTTTATGAAAATGTTGAGTTGAATGTGTATTTTGTCCTTTTATTTTGATACGCCACTGTCAAATGCGTAATTTTACACAGCGACTTGTATTGGTCCTACGCCATCTATTGATATTAGTCTACAACTAATCTGGTTGACTGTCTATAAATGTTTAGTCAATGCTAGTACTATATGCATTCTTCTATATTGCGGCATAAAAGAAAATATGAAATTATCCTAATTATTTATTATTATTAAATTATTTTCTCGAAGACGTCATTTCTATGGATGTGGCAAACCCGATTTTGCAATTTTAAAAATTACTAATACATAGAATATTCTATTAAACTTTTAATTTTTATTTGTTATCTAAATTTGCATAAAATAAATTTATATGGAAAATATATCACCGAAATCCCAGATGTTACTACCGTCCTTTATAAAGGCTTCCAATTTACAGATCGCTAAAATGTTGTTCCTCATAATTACGTTAGGGGTCGCTACATTTATGAATAAACGAACCTACAAATAAAGGGATTTCATTTGTGTCAGGTTTGAATGTGAGTCTGGTGACGATTAGTAAGTGTTTATAAAAAAGTTTATTCCTATTCGCAAACATGTATGAGTGGGGGTGAGCTTTATTTTATAACGAAATACGATGTTTCATTATTGCATAATATTTAGGTTGTCATAACATGTAGCAACAGTTTACTGTTTACAATAGGGCATTCTAACCTTATCTTGTATTCTAAGAAAAGTCATTAAGCCTGCCGTCCTTTTAAAAGGATGGTAGTAAAATGTACTGCTGCCGCTTTTATATTATGGGCGACTCTTTTCTATTTTAGGAGACCGTTAAAACTGCACGAACTATTGGAGGAATTAGAAAATCCTGATGAATTACCTATTCCTCCCGACGAGATTATACTTTTTCCACCCGTAAACTCGAACGATGACTTAACAGATTGTGATTCCGGTGATGAAGATTATACTACCATAAATAATCTTCCAGGGAGCCAACTAAGGAATGACGTTGGAAGTAGTAATTGAAGATAACTACGATAATACACGGTTAGTCCAAGACGATTCTGTAGATGACTCTGTGCAAATGCTTGAAGACAGCAGAAATGCATCAGATTCTGACGATGATATACCGTTAGGGCAACTTTTTCCTGGCGCTGCCGTGTTACCCAATAACAACGCATCACATACCCCTGTAAAAAAAGTTAAAAAAATGCTGTGGGTGCCAGAAGATATAATCCCAAAAGTTGAGGAATGGAAAGAATCTGTGGGTCCTATTCAAAATCAAACTCCTATGCAATTATTTGAATGCTTTTTTGACGAAGAAGTAATAGATATGATAATGACGTTTTCTAATAGATATGCTTTGCAAAAAAACTTGAATAAAACCACGAAAACATTCAGGTCTATTCTGTAAGCAATCATATCAATTGTTACACTTCGATTGATTGTTATGGACAAGCATAACAAGCGATTTTGCTGAAACGGTATTCTGTAAGTGCTTTCTATTTCAATTGATTGCTATGTCATAACAATTTATTGAAGAGCCATATCAATCGTTATCCAGCAATTGTTACGATCCCACTTCGAAACTTGGTTGTGATAATTCTAACACAAATATTGCTAATTACACAAAAAAATCTCTTATGGGAGTAGAAAATCAATGTATTTGTAAAATAAGTGCCAAAAAAACCGTACATTGCGCACGACGTACTTATTTCCGTGCATTTTACGACGCGCCGGTAGCTCTTATTAATCTTCGTATAATTTTCGAGTGTATTTGAATATTTTTTCAATTAATATGGATTTAGAAGGAGAAAACTTTTCGGAGTAGTGGAAGAAATAGAATTAGCTGATAAAAGGTAATAATTATAATTAACACTTAAAAAGGCGGTTCCTCTAATCTCACTTTTTTTTGTTAGGGTTGATGTGCGAATCAGTCACAGGCAACTGCGGGATGCTAGTGATCCATTTGGTCTCCCAGAACATAATTTTGTAGGCATTTCCCGCCTTAGTAGAGAATTGGCAAGAGATCTCATCAATCAGTTAGCTGTTCACTACCCACAACCCCAACGATCAACTGGAATTCCAATATCTATTCGAGTAAGTCTACAGATTCTTTTATACACTTTTTGCTTTACTTAACAAATTTTCCTAACTAGATTCTTGCTGCCCTACAACTTTTGGGACAAGGCAGTTATCAAAAATGTGTTGGGCAGAATTTTAATATCGGGTTGAGTCAACCATCGATGAGCAGATGCCTTTCAGCGTTTTGTGATATCTTGGTAGACAATTTTATTAATTTATGGATTAAGTTTCCTACAGAAGAGGCAGACAGAAGAGATATCAAAATGGGGTAAGTTAATTAATTATTTCTCTAAATAGTCTTAATAGAAATTTGTAGTAAAAATATAACTGTGTAATGGTTTGTTTTTAAAACCTATACTTCAGAGTATTTTGTATGTAATTGATTGTTATGCTTAACAAATAATAATATTTTATTATTATAGTTATTCTGACTACAAATTTCAATTAAAATACTAATCAGTAAAATTAAAAAATATATAGCATTA
This sequence comes from Agrypnus murinus, assembly GCA_929113105.1. Classification (NCBI taxonomy): domain Eukaryota; kingdom Metazoa; phylum Arthropoda; class Insecta; order Coleoptera; family Elateridae; genus Agrypnus; species Agrypnus murinus. The sequence goes on along the minus strand of OV816026.1, from coordinate 99,932,192 downwards.
TTAGTTAATTATTTATTTGTTGAAAGAAAAATAAAATTACACTGCTCAATCCTCCTGAATTTATAGGTTTATGCAGAAATACAACTTCCCAGGTATAATTGGTTGTATAGATTGTACGCATATAGCAATTCACCCACCTCCTGTAGAACATCCAGAACACCCCGGTCTTGCATTTTATAACAGAAAAGGTTTTTACAGTTTGAATACACAAATAGTAAGTATGAACCTTAATAATTTTATAACATGAATACGAAAGCATAGTGTTTACAGATTTGCGATTCTAATTTAAAAATCCTTGCGGTAAATGATATCCTGGTTCCGTTCATGATGCTGCAATATGGAGGTTGTCAAATATTCGTCAACTTTTACAGCAGCAGTTTAATAATGGTGAACGGTAATGTTGGCTTCTAGGTAATTAATATGCATGTACCTACAGTGGCTTTATAAGAGACAGTGGTGACAATAGATGGTGCTACTTCTCATTGGTTGGTCAAAGCACGTGGTCTAGACCGCCATGATGAGGCAAACTGGTTGAAAGTTTACGTTGCTTTCGGTGGAGTTTTGGTGTTTTGAAGTAAGTTTTATACCGTTTTGTGGATTTTGAGTGTTGTTTTTCCAAAGTGCAGACATTATTTCGGATAGTTTTCGAATTGAGCATATTTTTAAAGTGTTAGTTACTGAGTTGTGCATTGTGTTTTATCATCAATCTGTGTAAACACGTGTAAGTATTGTTTCAATTTACCTAGAATAATTTAATAAATACCGAATGACCGTAGTTTAGAACTAATCACGAAGCTTAATTTAACGTAATTCACTTGTGCACCGCCACGCTGCTAGTTTTCACTTTTGACGTTACAAATTACAAAAGTCAATCCTCACTGATAAATAGGAAAAGTGTGAGCTTTCCACCTATTTACTACAAATTATTAGATATTTTACCGATACCACACTACACAACAGTTGCTACTAACATTTCTAACCACAAAAGTTGATTGAATTTTTTTATATCGATTTGTCATAGTTGGTTCTAATTCTAGGTGATAAGTAAAATGCCTGGTTGTGCTGCAGTAAATTGCAGCAATTCAGCGAAGAAAGGTTTTCTTATGAAACGTTTTCCAAAAGATCCCCGGAGGAGGAAAGAATGGCTCGTGAAAATGAAACGAGACAAATGGACCCCGACAGATTATTCATGTTTATGTGAGGTATGTGTGTTATGAGGTTTATCATTGAATTTGCAGAGTGTTAACACTTTTTATTTCATTAGGTTCACTTTGCTCCAGATATGTGGGAAAAAAACACGAGCTGATGGTTCACGTAAGTTGAAAAGTAATGCTGTAAAACCCCCAACAAGGAGGGCACCTTTGCCTTCTCGGAAGGGCAAGACTGTATCAGGTATGTGTGTTTTATATTTTCATATAAGTAATAATCATGAATAATAATCATAGGTAATGTGAATGTGGATGTTATGCAAGCCCTGCCTGAGAATGTAGAAGTGAATATCCGCCAACTCCCATCTACATCTCGTGCTGATGTTGCTGTGGAAGTTGCATCACAACAGGTCTCATCAGCATCAAGTGAAGAGAGTGGAAATAATTCATCTTCCACTCTGTCACCGCCTCAGTTAGATGCAGATTTACTTGCCAAAGTGAATAGATACGAGAAAATGTATTTAAATGAAAAGAAAAAAGCTAGGAAGTACAAAAATCTTCTAAGAAGCACAACAAGAAAACTGAAGAACTTGGAAAAAAAAGCGGACTCGAAAAAAGAAGAATATGTTTTGTTGAAGCAGGTATTTAATGTGGATCAAATTAAGGGACTTGAAAAAAAAATTAACACAAATCTACCAAGCTGATGAAATGGTCGAATGCGACCATTACAAGAGCTTTGAAATTGAAATTTAGTTGTGGTAATAATGGGTGCCATGAATTGCTGAAGCAAGGCCAACCTTTACCTTCTATAAGGACCTTACAGCGAAGGCTTCAAAATCTCAAATTTGATTGCGGAAATTTGAGTGGTGTTTCAATTTATGAAAATAAAAGTTCAACGTTTTGAACCTCATGAAAAAGTTTTTCGCGATGCGCCCCGTCCGCATGCGCGTGCCCTCTAGCGTATCGCACGGATTGCTCATGCTAGCGCCGGTTGCAGGTGGTGGTTTCCGATGTGGAGCAGACGGAGGGAGACCGCCTGACCCCGGACGTCATCGTCTGTTCGCGGGCCAGGACCCACCAGATGTTAAATCTGGGGTTCACCATAGATCAGATCCAGCAGACGCGCGGCGGCGATTTCCACATCTGGGAGCGGTTCGTACGGATATGGAACGTGCTGCCGCACGACGCGAAGGCCGTCTGCCGGCTGCCGCCGACGGTGGTGTCGACGGCAGGGGTGGCGGCCCTCATGGACCTTACAAGGCTGCCGCGACGGGCCCCGTCGACGCCCGTGGTGCGCCTGGAGCGGGTCCGCGAAGAGTGTGCGCCGCCGCCGATGCCATCGTTCGAGATGTTCATGCCGCGGCCGCTGGTAGTGACCGGCGAGCAGCCCAGGGCCGTGGCGCTCGGTTTCGCGGCGGCGTTCCCGATGGGTTTCGGCGGTCGCCTGCAAACTTCCAGGGAGGCCCGCCTGCTCGGCATCGTGGTCGAGGGGTCCTATCACCAGGACGAGCCCGGCGCACTGGTGGCTTTCTTCCACTTGCCAGGGGGAGGACGCTCGTTTCTGGCGCAAGGGACGCGGTTCGCCGTGCTCCAGTTGGACCCCTCGCCCTTCTCGCCGCCCCCACCGCTATGACATGGTGAGTGACTCGTGCACATTATTTACTATTATTTTTCTTTTGTTACGCGAGCCTCTTGTACTTATCCCCCCAGAATTAATGGACTTATTAAAGAAAGGAGTAACAATTGATGGAGTTCAGGATTGCATCCACTATGGAGGAAATTTATTAGATGATAAATATAGGTCTAAAGTATTAGAAGTTGCAGGTATAGTACCTATAGAATCTTTCAATAAGGGGGTTCAAGTAACGTATAATGGTCAAGTTTACTCTAGTTATGTTCCAGAACAAGACTCATGGCTATCAGTATTTGGTAGATCTTGGTACAAAATATATGGGTATTATCTAAACAAAAATAGGTCCAATGTATCGAGGCAAATGTAAAAATCAAGTGAATTTCCAAACTACCTCTATAAATGAATCGGAACTATTATATAATCAATGATTATCTTGATTGATTTGCTAGCAATGCTTTATAAATGGATTAACCCAACACCACCCAATCATACCAATCACACTGTTATTAACTTGTAGACCTTGTCCAAATCACTTCAAGTCCAAACAATATGTCACTCACACATAGGTTTGGGGATGTTGTTACAAAACACAACACTAGACCAAATGTCAGATGTAATGTGTTTACTTCTATATACACATCCTCAGACTCTGTAAAACCCCCAACAAGGAGGGCACCTTTGCCTTCTCGGAAGGGCAAGACTGTATCAGGTATGTGTGTTTTATATTTTCATATAAGAAATAATCATGAATAATAATCATAGGTAATGTGAATGTGGATGTTATGCAAGCCCTGCCTGAGAATGTAGAAGTGAATATCCGCCAACTCCCATCTACATCTCGTGCTGATGTTGCTGTGGAAGTTGCATCACAACAGGTCTCATCAGCATCAAGTGAAGAGAGTGGAAATAATTCATCTTCCACTCTGTCACCGCCTCAGTTAGATGCAGATTTACTTGCCAAAGTGAATAGATACGAGAAAATGTATTTAAATGAAAAGAAAAAAGCTAGGAAGTACAAAAATCTTCTAAGAAGCACAACAAGAAAACTGAAGAACTTGGAAAAAAAAGCGGACTCGAAAAAAGAAGAATATGTTTTGTTGAAGCAGGTATTTAATGTGGATCAAATTAAGGGACTTGAAAAAAAAATTAACACAAATCTACCAAGCTGATGAAATGGTCGAATGCGACCATTACAAGAGCTTTGAAATTGAAATTTAGTTGTGGTAATAATGGGTGCCATGAATTGCTGAAGCAAGGCCAACCTTTACCTTCTATAAGGACCTTACAGCGAAGGCTTCAAAATCTCAAATTTGATTGCGGAAATTTGAGTGGTGTTTCAATTTATGAAAATAAAAGTTCAATGTTTTGAACCTCATGAAAAAGTTTTTCGCGATGCGCCCCGTCCGCATGCGCGTGCCCTCTAGCGTATCGCACGGATTGCTCATGCTAGCGCCGGTTGCAGGTGGTGGTTTCCGATGTGGAGCAGACGGAGGGAGACCGCCTGACCCCGGACGTCATCGTCTGTTCGCGGGCCAGGACCCACCAGATGTTAAATCTGGGGTTCACCATAGATCAGATCCAGCAGACGCGCGGCGGCGATTTCCACATCTGGGAGCGGTTCGTACGGATATGGAACGTGCTGCCGCACGACGCGAAGGCCGTCTGCCGGCTGCCGCCGACGGTGGTGTCGACGGCAGGGGTGGCGGCCCTCATGGACCTTACAAGGCTGCCGCGACGGGCCCCGTCGACGCCCGTGGTGCGCCTGGAGCAGGTCCGCGAAGAGTGTGCGCCGCCGCCGATGCCATCGTTCGAGATCTTCATGCCGCGGCCGCTGGTAGTGACCGGCGAGCAGCCCAGGGCCGTGGCGCTCGGTTTCGCGGCGGCGTTCCCGATGGGTTTCGGCGGTCGCCTGCAAACTTCCAGGGAGGCCCGCCTGCTCGTCATCGTGGTCGAGGGGTCCTATCACCAGGACGAGCCCGGCGAACTGGTGGCTTTCTTCCACTTGCCAGGGGGAGGACGCTCCTATTATATAATCAATGATTATCTTGATTGATTTGCTAGCAATGCTTTATAAATGGATTAACCCAACACCACCCAATCATACCAATCACACTGTTATTAACTTGTAGACCTTGTCCAAATCACTTCAAGTCCAAACAATATGTCACTCACACATAGGTTTGGGGATGTTGTTACAAAACACAACACTAGACCAAATGTCAGATGTAATGTGTTTACTTCTATATACACATCCTCAGACTCTGTAAAACCCCCAACAAGGAGGGCACCTTTGCCTTCTCGGAAGGGCAAGACTGTATCAGGTATGTGTGTTTTATATTTTCATATAAGTAATAATCATGAATAATAATCATAGGTAATGTGGATGTTATGCAAGCCCTGCCTGAGAATGTAGAAGTGAATATCGGCCAACTCCCATCTACATCTCGTGCTGATGTTGCTGTGGAAGTTGCATCACAACAGGTCTCATCAGCATCAAGTGAAGAGAGTGGAAATAATTCATCTTCCACTCTGTCACCGCCTCAGTTAGATGCAGATTTACTTGCCAAAGTGAATAGATACGAGAAAATGTATTTAAATGAAAAGAAAAAAGCTAGGAAGTACAAAAATCTTCTAAGAAGCACAACAAGAAAACTGAAGAACTTGGAAAAAAAAGCGGACTCGAAAAAAGAAGAATATGTTTTGTTGAAGCAGGTATTTAATGTGGATCAAATTAAGGGACTTGAAAAAAAAATTAACACAAATCTACCAAGCTGATGAAATGGTCGAATGCGACCATTACAAGAGCTTTGAAATTGAAATTTAGTTGTGGTAATAATGGGTGCCATGAATTGCTGAAGCAAGGCCAACCTTTACCTTCTATAAGGACCTTACAGCGAAGGCTTCAAAATCTCAAATTTGATTGCGGAAATTTGAGTGGTGTTTCAATTTATGAAAATAAAAGTTCAACGTTTTGAACCTCATGAAAAAGTTTTTCGCGATGCGCCCCGTCCGCATGCGCGTGCCCTCTAGCGTATCGCACGGATTGCTCATGCTAGCGCCGGTTGCAGGTGGTGGTTTCCGATGTGGAGCAGACGGAGGGAGACCGCCTGACCCCGGACGTCATCGTCTGTTCGCGGGCCAGGACCCACCAGATGTTAAATCTGGGGTTCACCATAGATCAGATCCAGCAGACGCGCGGCGGCGATTTCCACATCTGGGAGCGGTTCGTACGGATATGGAACGTGCTGCCGCACGACGCGAAGGCCGTCTGCCGGCTGCCGCCGACGGTGGTGTCGACGGCAGGGGTGGCGGCCCTCATGGACCTTACAAGGCTGCCGCGACGGGCCCCGTCGACGCCCGTGGTGCGCCTGGAGCGGGTCCGCGAAGAGTGTGCGCCGCCGCCGATGCCATCGTTCGAGATGTTCATGCCGCGGCCGCTGGTAGTGACCGGCGAGCAGCCCAGGGCCGTGGCGCTCGGTTTCGCGGCGGCGTTCCCGATGGGTTTCGGCGGTCGCCTGCAAACTTCCAGGGAGGCCCGCCTGCTCGGCATCGTGGTCGAGGGGTCCTATCACCAGGACGAGCCCGGCGCACTGGTGGCTTTCTTCCACTTGCCAGGGGGAGGACGCTCGTTTCTGGCGCAAGGGACGCGGTTCGCCGTGCTCCAGTTGGACCCCTCGCCCTTCTCGCCGCCCCCACCGCTATGACATGGTGAGTGACTCGTGCACATTATTTACTATTATTTTTCTTTTGTTACGCGAGCCTCTTGTACTTATCCCCCCAGAATTAATGGACTTATTAAAGAAAGGAGTAACAATTGATGGAGTTCAGGATTGCATCCACTATGGAGGAAATTTATTAGATGATAAATATAGGTCTAAAGTATTAGAAGTTGCAGGTATAGTACCTATAGAATCTTTCAATAAGGGGGTTCAAGTAACGTATAATGGTCAAGTTTACTCTAGTTATGTTCCAGAACAAGACTCATGGCTATCAGTATTTGGTAGATCTTGGTACAAAATATATGGGTATTATCTAAACAAAAATAGGTCCAATGTATCGAGGCAAATGTAAAAATCAAGTGAATTTCCAAACTACCTCTATAAATGAATCGGAACTATTATATAATCAATGATTATCTTGATTGATTTGCTAGCAATGCTTTATAAATGGATTAACCCAACACCACCCAATCATACCAATCACACTGTTATTAACTTGTAGACCTTGTCCAAATCACTTCAAGTCCAAACAATATGTCACTCACACATAGGTTTGGGGATGTTGTTACAAAACACAACACTAGACCAAATGTCAGATGTAATGTGTTTACTTCTATATACACATCCTCAGACTCTGTAAAACCCCCAACAAGGAGGGCACCTTTGCCTTCTCGGAAGGGCAAGACTGTATCAGGTATGTGTGTTTTATATTTTCATATAAGAAATAATCATGAATAATAATCATAGGTAATGTGAATGTGGATGTTATGCAAGCCCTGCCTGAGAATGTAGAAGTGAATATCCGCCAACTCCCATCTACATCTCGTGCTGATGTTGCTGTGGAAGTTGCATCACAACAGGTCTCATCAGCATCAAGTGAAGAGAGTGGAAATAATTCATCTTCCACTCTGTCACCGCCTCAGTTAGATGCAGATTTACTTGCCAAAGTGAATAGATACGAGAAAATGTATTTAAATGAAAAGAAAAAAGCTAGGAAGTACAAAAATCTTCTAAGAAGCACAACAAGAAAACTGAAGAACTTGGAAAAAAAAGCGGACTCGAAAAAAGAAGAATATGTTTTGTTGAAGCAGGTATTAAATGTGGATCAAATTAAGGGACTTGAAAAAAAAATTAACACAAATCTACCAAGCTGATGAAATGGTCGAATGCGACCATTACAAGAGCTTTGAAATTGAAATTTAGTTGTGGTAATAATGGGTGCCATGAATTGCTGAAGCAAGGCCAACCTTTACCTTCTATAAGGACCTTACAGCGAAGGCTTCAAAATCTCAAATTTGATTGCGGAAATTTGAGTGGTGTTTCAATTTATGAAAATAAAAGTTCAATGTTTTGAACCTCATGAAAAAGTTTTTCGCGATGCGCCCCGTCCGCATGCGCGTGCCCTCTAGCGTATCGCACGGATTGCTCATGCTAGCGCCGGTTGCAGGTGGTGGTTTCCGATGTGGAGCAGACGGAGGGAGACCGCCTGACCCCGGACGTCATCGTCTGTTCGCGGGCCAGGACCCACCAGATGTTAAATCTGGGGTTCACCATAGATCAGATCCAGCAGACGCGCGACGGCGATTTCCACATCTGGGAGCGGTTCGTACGGATATGGAACGTGCTGCCGCACGACGCGAAGGCCGTCTGCCGGCTGCCGCCGACGGTGGTGTCGACGGCAGGGGTGGCGGCCCTCATGGACCTTACAAGGCTGCCGCGACGGGCCCCGTCGACGCCCGTGGTGCGCCTGGAGCAGGTCCGCGAAGAGTGTGCGCCGCCGCCGATGCCATCGTTCGAGATGTTCATGCCGCGGCCGCTGGTAGTGACCGGCGAGCAGCCCAGGGCCGTGGCGCTCGGTTTCGCGGCGGCGTTCCCGATGGGTTTCGGCGGTCGCCTGCAAACTTCCAGGGAGGCCCGCCTGCTCGGCATCGTGGTCGAGGGGTCCTATCACCAGGACGAGCCCGGCGAACTGGTGGCTTTCTTCCACTTGCCAGGGGGAGGACGCTCGTTTCTGGCGCAAGGGACGCGGTTCGCCGTGCTCCAGTTGGACCCCTCGCCCTTCTCGCCGCCCCCACCGCTATGACATGGTGAGTGACTCGTGCACATTATTTACTATTATTTTTCTTTTGTTACGCGAGCCTCTTGTACTTATCCCCCCAGAATTAATGGACTTATTAAAGAAAGGAGTAACAATTGATGGAGTTCAGGATTGCATCCACTATGGAGGAAATTTATTAGATGATAAATATAGGTCTAAAGTATTAGAAGTTGCAGGTATAGTACCTATAGAATCTTTCAATAAGGGGGTTCAAGTAACGTATAATGGTCAAGTTTACTCTAGTTATGTTCCAGAACAAGACTCATGGCTATCAGTATTTGGTAGATCTTGGTACAAAATATATGGGTATTATCTAAACAAAAATAGGTCCAATGTATCGAGGCAAATGTAAAAATCAAGTGAATTTCCAAACTACCTCTATAAATGAATCGGAACTATTATATAATCAATGATTATCTTGATTGATTTGCTAGCAATGCTTTATAAATGGATTAACCCAACACCACCCAATCACACTGTTATTAACTTGTAGACCTTGTCCAAATCACTTCAAGTCCAAACAATATGTCACTCACACATAGGTTTGGGGATGTTGTTACAAAACACAACACTAGACCAAATGTCAGATGTAATGTGTTTACTTCTATATACACATCCTCAGACTCTGTAAAACCCCCAACAAGGAGGGCACCTTTGCCTTCTCGGAAGGGCAAGACTGTATCAGGTATGTGTGTTTTATATTTTCATATAAGTAATAATCATGAATAATAATCATAGGTAATGTGAATGTGGATGTTATGCAAGCCCTGCCTGAGAATGTAGAAGTGAATATCCGCCAACTCCCATCTACATCTCGTGCTGATGTTGCTGTGGAAGTTGCATCACAACAGGTCTCATCAGCATCAAGTGAAGAGAGTGGAAATAATTCATCTTCCACTCTGTCACCGCCTCAGTTAGATGCAGATTTACTTGCCAAAGTGAATAGATACGAGAAAATGTATTTAAATGAAAAGAAAAAAGCTAGGAAGTACAAAAATCTTCTAAGAAGCACAACAAGAAAACTGAAGAACTTGGAAAAAAAAGCGGACTCGAAAAAAGAAGAATATGTTTTGTTGAAGCAGGTATTTAATGTGGATCAAATTAAGGGACTTGAAAAAAAAATTAACACAAATCTACCAAGCTGATGAAATGGTCGAATGCGACCATTACAAGAGCTTTGAAATTGAAATTTAGTTGTGGTAATAATGGGTGCCATGAATTGCTGAAGCAAGGCCAACCTTTACCTTCTATAAGGACCTTACAGCGAAGGCTTCAAAATCTCAAATTTGATTGCGGAAATTTGAGTGGTGTTTCAATTTATGAAAATAAAAGTTCAATGTTTTGAACCTCATGAAAAAGTTTTTCGCGATGCGCCCCGTCCGCATGCGCGTGCCCTCTAGCGTATCGCACGGATTGCTCATGCTAGCGCCGGTTGCAGGTGGTGGTTTCCGATGTGGAGCAGACGGAGGGAGACCGCCTGACCCCGGACGTCATCGTCTGTTCGCGGGCCAGGACCCACCAGATGTTAAATCTGGGGTTCACCATAGATCAGATCCAGCAGACGCGCGGCGGCGATTTCCACATCTGGGAGCGGTTCGTACGGATATGGAACGTGCTGCCGCACGACGCGAAGGCCGTCTGCCGGCTGCCGCCGACGGTGGTGTCGACGGCAGGGGTGGCGGCCCTCATGGACCTTACAAGGCTGCCGCGACGGGCCCCGTCGACGCCCGTGGTGCGCCTGGAGCAGGTCCGCGAAGAGTGTGCGCCGCCGCCGATGCCATCGTTCGAGATGTTCATGCCGCGGCCGCTGGTAGTGACCGGCGAGCAGCCCAGGGCCGTGGCGCTCGGTTTCGCGGCGGCGTTCCCGATGGGTTTCGGCGGTCGCCTGCAAACTTCCAGGGAGGCCCGCCTGCTCGGCATCGTTGTCGAGGGGTCCTATCACCAGGACGAGCCCGGCGAACTGGTGGCTTTCTTCCACTTGCCAGGGGGAGGACGCTCCTATTATATAATCAATGATTATCTTGATTGATTTGCTAGCAATGCTTTATAAATGGATTAACCCAACACCACCCAATCATACCAATCACACTGTTATTAACTTGTAGACCTTGTCCAAATCACTTCAAGTCCAAACAATATGTCACTCACACATAGGTTTGGGGATGTTGTTACAAAACACAACACTAGACCAAATGTCAGATGTAATGTGTTTACTTCTATATACACATCCTCAGACTCTGTAAAACCCCCAACAAGGAGGGCACCTTTGCCTTCTCGGAAGGGCAAGACTGTATCAGGTATGTGTGTTTTATATTTTCATATAAGTAATAATCATGAATAATAATCATAGGTAATGTGGATGTTATGCAAGCCCTGCCTGAGAATGTAGAAGTGAATATCGGCCAACTCCCATCTACATCTCGTGCTGATGTTGCTGTGGAAGTTGCATCACAACAGGTCTCATCAGCATCAAGTGAAGAGAGTGGAAATTATTCATCTTCCACTCTGTCACCGCCTCAGTTAGATGCAGATTTACTTGCCAAAGTGAATAGATACGAGAAAATGTATTTAAATGAAAAGAAAAAAGCTAGGAAGTACAAAAATCTTCTAAGAAGCACAACAAGAAAACTGAAGAACTTGGAAAAAAAAGCGGACTCGAAAAAAGAAGAATATGTTTTGTTGAAGCAGGTATTTAATGTGGATCAAATTAAGGGACTTGAAAAAAAATTAACACAAATCTACCAAGCTGATGAAATGGTCGAATGCGACCATTACAAGAGCTTTGAAATTGAAATTTAGTTGTGGTAATAATGGGTGCCATGAATTGCTGAAGCAAGGCCAACCTTTACCTTCTATAAGGACCTTACAGCGAAGGCTTCAAAATCTCAAATTTGATTGCGGAAATTTGAGTGGTGTTTCAATTTATGAAAATAAAAGTTCAATGTTTTGAACCTCATGAAAAAGTTTTTCGCGATGCGCCCCGTCCGCATGCGCGTGCCCTCTAGCGTATCGCACGGAGTGCTCATGCTAGCGCCGGTTGCAGGTGGTGGTTTCCGATGTGGAGCAGACGGAGGGAGACCGCCTGACCCCGGACGTCATCGTCTGTTCGCGGGCCAGGACCCACCAGATGTTAAATCTGGGGTTCACCATAGATCAGATCCAGCAGACGCGCGGCGGCGATTTCCACATCTGGGAGCGGTTCGTACGGATATGGAACGTGCTGCCGCACGACGCGAAGGCCGTCTGCCGGCTGCCGCCGACGGTGGTGTCGACGGCAGGGGTGGCGGCCCTCATGGACCTTACAAGGCTGCCGCGACGGGCCCCGTCGACGCCCGTGGTGCGCCTGGAGCAGGTCCGCGAAGAGTGTGCGCCGCCGCCGATGCCATCGTTCGAGATGTTCATGCCGCGGCCGCTGGTAGTGACCGGCGAGCAGCCCAGGGCCGTGGCGCTCGGTTTCGCGGCGGCGTTCCCGATGGGTTTCGGCGGTCGCCTGCAAACTTCCAGGGAGGCCCGCCTGCTCGGCATCGTGGTCGAGGGGTCCTATCACCAGGACGAGCCCGGCGAACTGGTGGCTTTCTTCCACTTGCCAGGGGGAGGACGCTCGTTTCTGGCGCAAGGGACGCGGTTCGCCGTGCTCCAGTTGGACCCCTCGCCCTTCTCGCCGCCCCCACCGCTATGACATGGTGAGTGACTCGTGCACATTATTTACTATTATTTTTCTTTTGTTACGCGAGCCTCTTGTACTTATCCCCCCAGAATTAATGGACTTATTAAAGAAAGGAGTAACAATTGATGGAGTTCAGGATTGCATCCACTATGGAGGAAATTTATTAGATGATAAATATAGGTCTAAAGTATTAGAAGTTGCAGGTATAGTACCTATAGAATCTTTCAATAAGGGGTTTCAAGTAACGTATAATGGTCAAGTTTACTCTAGTTATATTCCAGAACAAGACTCATGGCTATCAGTATTTGGTAGATCTTGGTACAAAATATATGGGTATTATCTAAACAAAAATAGGTCCAATGTATCGAGGCAAATGTAAAAATCAAGTGAATTTCCAAACTACCTCTATAAATGAATCGGAACTATTATATAATCAATGATTATCTTGATTGATTTGCTAGCAATGCTTTATAAATGGATTAACCCAACACCACCCAATCATACCAATCACACTGTTATTAACTTGTAGACCTTGTCCAAATCACTTCAAGTCCAAACAATATGTCACTCACACATAGGTTTGGGGATGTTGTTACAAAACACAACACTAGACCAAATGTCAGATGTAATGTGTTTACTTCTATATACACATCCTCAGACTCTGTAAAACCCCCAACAAGGAGGGCACCTTTGCCTTCTCGGAAGGGCAAGACTGTATCAGGTATGTGTGTTTTATATTTTCATATAAGTAATAATCATGAATAATAATCATAGGTAATGTGGATGTTATGCAAGCCCTGCCTGAGAATGTAGAAGTGAATATCGGCCAACTCCCCATCTACATCTCGTGCTGATGTTGCTGTGGAAGTTGCATCACAACAGGTCTCATCAGCATCAAGTGAAGAGAGTGGAAATAATTCATCTTCCACTCTGTCACCGCCTCAGTTAGATGCAGATTTACTTGCCAAAGTGAATAGATACGAGAAAATGTATTTAAATGAAAAGAAAAAAGCTAGGAAGTACAAAAATCTTCTAAGAAGCACAACAAGAAAACTGAAGAACTTGGAAAAAAAAGCGGACTCGAAAAAAGAAGAATATGTTTTGTTGAAGCAGGTATTTAATGTGGATCAAATTAAGGGACTTGAAAAAAAATTAACACAAATCTACCAAGCTGATGAAATGGTCGAATGCGACCATTACAAGAGCTTTGAAATTGAAATTTAGTTGTGGTAATAATGGGTGCCATGAATTGCTGAAGCAAGGCCAACCTTTACCTTCTATAAGGACCTTACAGCGAAGGCTTCAAAATCTCAAATTTGATTGCGGAAATTTGAGTGGTGTTTCAATTTATGAAAATAAAAGTTCAACGTTTTGAACCTCATGAAAAAGTTTTTCGCGATGCGCCCCGTCCGCATGCGCGTGCCCTCTAGCGTATCGCACGGATTGCTCATGCTAGCGCCGGTTGCAGGTGGTGGTTTCCGATGTGGAGCAGACGGAGGGAGACCGCCTGACCCCGGACGTCATCGTCTGTTCGCGGGCCAGGACCCACCAGATGTTAAATCTGGGGTTCACCATAGATCAGATCCAGCAGACGCGCGGCGGCGATTTCCACATCTGGGAGCGGTTCGTACGGATATGGAACGTGCTGCCGCACGACGCGAAGGCCGTCTGCCGGCTGCCGCCGACGGTGGTGTCGACGGCAGGGGTGGCGGCCCTCATGGACCTTACAAGGCTGCCGCGACGGGCCCCGTCGACGCCCGTGGTGCGCCTGGAGCGGGTCCGCGAAGAGTGTGCGCCGCCGCCGATGCCATCGTTCGAGATGTTCATGCCGCGGCCGCTGGTAGTGACCGGCGAGCAGCCCAGGGCCGTGGCGCTCGGTTTCGCGGCGGCGTTCCCGATGGGTTTCGGCGGTCGCCTGCAAACTTCCAGGGAGGCCCGCCTGCTCGGCATCGTGGTCGAGGGGTCCTATCACCAGGACGAGCCCGGCGCACTGGTGGCTTTCTTCCACTTGCCAGGGGGAGGACGCTCGTTTCTGGCGCAAGGGACGCGGTTCGCCGTGCTCCAGTTGGACCCCTCGCCCTTCTCGCCGCCCCCACCGCTATGACATGGTGAGTGACTCGTGCACATTATTTACTATTATTTTTCTTTTGTTACGCGAGCCTCTTGTACTTATCCCCCCAGAATTAATGGACTTATTAAAGAAAGGAGTAACAATTGATGGAGTTCAGGATTGCATCCACTATGGAGGAAATTTATTAGATGATAAATATAGGTCTAAAGTATTAGAAGTTGCAGGTATAGTACCTATAGAATCTTTCAATAAGGGGGTTCAAGTAACGTATAATGGTCAAGTTTACTCTAGTTATGTTCCAGAACAAGACTCATGGCTATCAGTATTTGGTAGATCTTGGTACAAAATATATGGGTATTATCTAAACAAAAATAGGTCCAATGTATCGAGGCAAATGTAAAAATCAAGTGAATTTCCAAACTACCTCTATAAATGAATCGGAACTATTATATAATCAATGATTATCTTGATTGATTTGCTAGCAATGCTTTATAAATGGATTAACCCAACACCACCCAATCATACCAATCACACTGTTATTAACTTGTAGACCTTGTCCAAATCACTTCAAGTCCAAACAATATGTCACTCACACATAGGTTTGGGGATGTTGTTACAAAACACAACACTAGACCAAATGTCAGATGTAATGTGTTTACTTCTATATACACATCCTCAGACTCTGTAAAACCCCCAACAAGGAGGGCACCTTTGCCTTCTCGGAAGGGCAAGACTGTATCAGGTATGTGTGTTTTATATTTTCATATAAGTAATAATCATGAATAATAATCATAGGTAATGTGGATGTTATGCAAGCCCTGCCTGAGAATGTAGAAGTGAATATCGGCCAACTCCCCATCTACATCTCGTGCTGATGTTGCTGTGGAAGTTGCATCACAACAGGTCTCATCAGCATCAAGTGAAGAGAGTGGAAATAATTCATCTTCCACTCTGTCACCGCCTCAGTTAGATGCAGATTTACTTGCCAAAGTGAATAGATACGAGAAAATGTATTTAAATGAAAAGAAAAAAGCTAGGAAGTACAAAAATCTTCTAAGAAGCACAACAAGAAAACTGAAGAACTTGGAAAAAAAAGCGGACTCGAAAAAAGAAGAATATGTTTTGTTGAAGCAGGTATTTAATGTGGATCAAATTAAGGGACTTGAAAAAAAATTAACACAAATCTACCAAGCTGATGAAATGGTCGAATGCGACCATTACAAGAGCTTTGAAATTGAAATTTAGTTGTGGTAATAATGGGTGCCATGAATTGCTGAAGCAAGGCCAACCTTTACCTTCTATAAGGACCTTACAGCGAAGGCTTCAAAATCTCAAATTTGATTGCGGAAATTTGAGTGGTGTTTCAATTTATGAAAATAAAAGTTCAACGTTTTGAACCTCATGAAAAAGTTTTTCGCGATGCGCCCCGTCCGCATGCGCGTGCCCTCTAGCGTATCGCACGGATTGCTCATGCTAGCGCCGGTTGCAGGTGGTGGTTTCCGATGTGGAGCAGACGGAGGGAGACCGCCTGACCCCGGACGTCATCGTCTGTTCGCGGGCCAGGACCCACCAGATGTTAAATCTGGGGTTCACCATAGATCAGATCCAGCAGACGCGCGGCGGCGATTTCCACATCTGGGAGCGGTTCGTACGGATATGGAACGTGCTGCCGCACGACGCGAAGGCCGTCTGCCGGCTGCCGCCGACGGTGGTGTCGACGGCAGGGGTGGCGGCCCTCATGGACCTTACAAGGCTGCAGCGACGGGCCCCGTCGACGCCCGTGGTGCGCCTGGAGCAGGTCCGCGAAGAGTGTGCGCCGCCGCCGATGCCATCGTTCGAGATGTTCATGCCGCGGCCGCTGGTAGTGACCGGCGAGCAGCCCAGGGCCGTGGCGCTCGGTTTCGCGGCGGCGTTCCCGATGGGTTTCGGCGGTCGCCTGCAAACTTCCAGGGAGGCCCGCCTGCTCGGCATCGTGGTCGAGGGGTCCTATCACCAGGACGAGCCCGGCGAACTGGTGGCTTTCTTCCACTTGCCAGGGGGAGGACGCTCGTTTCTGGCGCAAGGGACGCGGTTCGCCGTGCTCCAGTTGGACCCCTCGCCCTTCTCGCCGCCCCCACCGCTATGACATGGTGAGTGACTCGTGCACATTATTTACTATTATTTTTCTTTTGTTACGCGAGCCTCTTGTACTTATCCCCCCAGAATTAATGGACTTATTAAAGAAAGGAGTAACAATTGATGGAGTTCAGGATTGCATCCACTATGGAGGAAATTTATTAGATGATAAATATAGGTCTAAAGTATTAGAAGTTGCAGGTATAGTACCTATAGAATCTTTCAATAAGGGGGTTCAAGTAACGTATAATGGTCAAGTTTACTCTAGTTATGTTCCAGAACAAGACTCATGGCTATCAGTATTTGGTAGATCTTGGTACAAAATATATGGGTATTATCTAAACAAAAATAGGTCCAATGTATCGAGGCAAATGTAAAAATCAAGTGAATTTCCAAACTACCTCTATAAATGAATCGGAACTATTATATAATCAATGATTATCTTGATTGATTTGCTAGCAATGCTTTATAAATGGATTAACCCAACACCACCCAATCATACCAATCACACTGTTATTAACTTGTAGACCTTGTCCAAATCACTTCAAGTCCAAACAATATGTCACTCACACATAGGTTTGGGGATGTTGTTACAAAACACAACACTAGACCAAATGTCAGATGTAATGTGTTTACTTCTATATACACATCCTCAGACTCTGTAAAACCCCCAACAAGGAGGGCACCTTTGCCTTCTCGGAAGGGCAAGACTGTATCAGGTATGTGTGTTTTATATTTTCATATAAGTAATAATCATGAATAATAATCATAGGTAATTTGAATGTGGATGTTATGCAAGCCCTGCCTGAGAATGTAGAAGTGAATATCGGCCAACTCCCATCTACATCTCGTGCTGATGTTGCTGTGGAAGTTGCATCACAACAGGTCTCATCAGCATCAAGTGAAGAGAGTGGAAATAATTCATCTTCCACTCTGTCACCGCCTCAGTTAGATGCAGATTTACTTGCCAAAGTGAATAGATACGAGAAAATGTATTTAAATGAAAAGAAAAAAGCTAGGAAGTACAAAAATCTTCTAAGAAGCACAACAAGAAAACTGAAGAACTTGGAAAAAAAAGCGGACTCGAAAAAAGAAGAATATGTTTTGTTGAAGCAGGTATTTAATGTGGATCAAATTAAGGGACTTGAAAAAAAAAATTAACACAAATCTACCAAGCTGATGAAATGGTCGAATGCGACCATTACAAGAGCTTTGAAATTGAAATTTAGTTGTGGTAATAATGGGTGCCATGAATTGCTGAAGCAAGGCCAACCTTTACCTTCTATAAGGACCTTACAGCGAAGGCTTCAAAATCTCAAATTTGATTGCGGAAATTTGAGTGGTGTTTCAATTTATGAAAATAAAAGTTCAATGTTTTGAACCTCATGAAAAAGTTTTTCGCGATGCGCCCCGTCCGCATGCGCGTGCCCTCTAGCGTATCGCACGGATTGCTCATGCTAGCGCCGGTTGCAGGTGGTGGTTTCCGATGTGGAGCAGACGGAGGGAGACCGCCTGACCCCGGACGTCATCGTCTGTTCGCGGGCCAGGACCCACCAGATGTTAAATCTGGGGTTCACCATAGATCAGATCCAGCAGACGCGCGGCGGCGATTTCCACATCTGGGAGCGGTTCGTACGGATATGGAACGTGCTGCCGCACGACGCGAAGGCCGTCTGCCGGCTGCCGCCGACGGTGGTGTCGACGGCAGGGGTGGCGGCCCTCATGGACCTTACAAGGCTGCCGCGACGGGCCCCGTCGACGCCCGTGGTGCGCCTGGAGCAGGTCCGCGAAGAGTGTGCGCCGCCGCCGATGCCATCGTTCGAGATGTTCATGCCGCGGCCGCTGGTAGTGACCGGCGAGCAGCCCAGGGCCGTGGCGCTCGGTTTCGCGGCGGCGTTCCCGATGGGTTTCGGCGGTCGCCTGCAAACTTCCAGGGAGGCCCGCCTGCTCGGCATCGTGGTCGAGGGGTCCTATCACCAGGACGAGCCCGGCGAACTGGTGGCTTTCTTCCACTTGCCAGGGGGAGGACGCTCGTTTCTGGCGCAAGGGACGCGGTTCGCCGTGCTCCAGTTGGACCCCTCGCCCTTCTCGCCGCCCCCACCGCTATGACATGGTGAGTGACTCGTGCACATTATTTACTATTATTTTTCTTTTGTTACGCGAGCCTCTTGTACTTATCCCCCCAGAATTAATGGACTTATTAAAGAAAGGAGTAACAATTGATGGAGTTCAGGATTGCATCCACTATGGAGGAAATTTATTAGATGATAAATATAGGTCTAAAGTATTAGAAAGTTTAACAAACAAGAAATTGGATATCCTAACTTGTGATTTGGAAATTGCTGGAGAAAGTACCAGTGAAGATATGATGAAGATTATTCAGTTATTTATTGAAATTTTACGTCACAATATTAGCGAATGTTATTTCATATTTAAATGTTTTGGGAAAAATCCATATCAAATCCTTCAATATATAAATTTATTCTTATTTATTACCCGAAGTTTAGATGTAGTAGAACCTAAGTTGTGTTCTTCCAACTTAAATGAGTTGTTTATTATAGGTAAAACCACAGTAAACAATCAATATTTAGAAGCTCCTAGACCTAATATGACCTGGGTTAGTGTAGATCAAGAAAATGATATTTTAAGATCTCTCTCGGATAGATGTACTTTATCTATATCTACAGACAACATATTATTACCTTACATCCAAAGTAAAGAATTAAACAATCTATTTCTTGATATGGGGTATTCTGAAAGCCTACCCTATGCTCTTGGGGTGTTATCAGGTGGTTATATAGACTTCAAATATTATAATGTAAACCCTATTGCTTATCTCAGCCAATTAGTCGAGCAATTATATATGCTTATAATAGATAGACTAGTAACTTATGGTTATATATCTATGGGAAAGAAAATAACACGATTGCAATTACAATCTAGACAAATAACCCCAGTAGAGAGTAAAGATGTTTATAACCTAACATCATATTGTCATAACATGAGTTTATTGCTAGACTTACTAGTTGCAGGTATAGTACCTATAGAATCTTTCAATAAGGGGTTTCAAGTAACGTATAATGGTCAAGTTTACTCTAGTTATATTCCAGAACAACACTCATGGCTATCAGTATTTGGTAGATCTTGGTACAAAATATATGGGTATTATCTAAACAAAAATAGGTCCAATGTATCGAGGCAAATGTAAAAATCAAGTGAATTTCCAAACTACCTCTATAAATGAATCGGAACTATTATATAATCAATGATTATCTTGATTGATTTGCTAGCAATGCTTTATAAATGGATTAACCCAACACCACCCAATCATACCAATCACACTGTTATTAACTTGTAGACCTTGTCCAAATCACTTCAAGTCCAAACAATATGTCACTCACACATAGGTTTGGGGATGTTGTTACAAAACACAACACTAGACCAAATGTCAGATGTAATGTGTTTACTTCTATATACACATCCTCAGACTCTGTAAAACCCCCAACAAGGAGGGCACCTTTGCCTTCTCGGAAGGGCAAGACTGTATCAGGTATGTGTGTTTTATATTTTCATATAAGTAATAATCATGAATAATAATCATAGGTAATGTGAATGTGGATGTTATGCAAGCCCTGCCTGAGAATGTAGAAGTGAATATCGGCCAACTCCCATCTACATCTCGTGCTGATGTTGCTGTGGAAGTTGCATCACAACAGGTCTCATCAGCATCAAGTGAAGAGAGTGGAAATAATTCATCTTCCACTCTGTCACCGCCTCAGTTAGATGCAGATTTACTTGCCAAAGTGAATAGATACGAGAAAATGTATTTAAATGAAAAGAAAAAAGCTAGGAAGTACAAAAATCTTCTAAGAAGCACAACAAGAAAACTGAAGAACTTGGAAAAAAAAGCGGACTCGAAAAAAGAAGAATATGTTTTGTTGAAGCAGGTATTTAATGTGGATCAAATTAAGGGACTTGAAAAAAAAAATTAACACAAATCTACCAAGCTGATGAAATGGTCGAATGCGACCATTACAAGAGCTTTGAAATTGAAATTTAGTTGTGGTAATAATGGGTGCCATGAATTGCTGAAGCAAGGCCAACCTTTACCTTCTATAAGGACCTTACAGCGAAGGCTTCAAAATCTCAAATTTGATTGCGGAAATTTGAGTGGTGTTTCAATTTATGAAAATAAAAGTTCAATGTTTTGAACCTCATGAAAAAGTTTTTCGCGATGCGCCCCGTCCGCATGCGCGTGCCCTCTAGCGTATCGCACGGATTGCTCATGCTAGCGCCGGTTGCAGGTGGTGGTTTCCGATGTGGAGCAGACGGAGGGAGACCGCCTGACCCCGGACGTCATCGTCTGTTCGCGGGCCAGGACCCACCAGATGTTAAATCTGGGGTTCACCATAGATCAGATCCAGCAGACGCGCGGCGGCGATTTCCACATCTGGGAGCGGTTCGTACGGATATGGAACGTGCTGCCGCACGACGCGAAGGCCGTCTGCCGGCTGCCGCCGACGGTGGTTTCGACGGCAGGGGTGGCGGCCCTCATGGACCTTACAAGGCTGCCGCGACGGGCCCCGTCGACGCCCGTGGTGCGCCTGAGCAGGTCCGCGAAGAGTGTGCGCCGCCGCCGATGCCATCGTTCGAGATGTTCATGCCGCGGCCGCTGGTAGTGACCGGCGAGCAGCCCAGGGCCGTGGCGCTCGGTTTCGCGGCGGCGTTCCCGATGGGTTTCGGCGGTCGCCTGCAAACTTCCAGGGAGGCCCGCCTGCTCGGCATCGTGGTCGAGGGGTCCTATCACCAGGACGAGCCCGGCGAACTGGTGGCTTTCTTCCACTTGCCAGGGGGAGGACGCTCGTTTCTGGCGCAAGGGACGCGGTTCGCCGTGCTCCAGTTGGACCCCTCGCCCTTCTCGCCGCCCCCACCGCTATGACATGGTGAGTGACTCGTGCACATTATTTACTATTATTTTTCTTTTGTTACGCGAGCCTCTTGTACTTATCCCCCCAGAATTAATGGACTTATTAAAGAAAGGAGTAACAATTGATGGAGTTCAGGATTGCATCCACTATGGAGGAAATTTATTAGATGATAAATATAGGTCTAAAGTATTAGAAAGTTTAACAAACAAGAAATTGGATATCCTAACTTGTGATTTGGAAATTGCTGGAGAAAGTACCAGTGAAGATATGATGAAGATTATTCAGTTATTTATTGAAATTTTACGTCACAATATTAGCGAATGTTATTTCATATTTAAATGTTTTGGGAAAAATCCATATCAAATCCTTCAATATATAAATTTATTCTTATTTATTACCCGAAGTTTAGATGTAGTAGAACCTAAGTTGTGTTCTTCCAACTTAAATGAGTTGTTTATTATAGGTAAAACCACAGTAAACAATCAATATTTAGAAGCTCCTAGACCTAATATGACCTGGGTTAGTGTAGATCAAGAAAATGATATTTTAAGATCTCTCTCGGATAGATGTACTTTATCTATATCTACAGACAACATATTATTACCTTACATCCAAAGTAAAGAATTAAACAATCTATTTCTTGATATGGGGTATTCTGAAAGCCTACCCTATGCTCTTGGGGTGTTATCAGGTGGTTATATAGACTTCAAATATTATAATGTAAACCCTATTGCTTATCTCAGCCAATTAGTCGAGCAATTATATATGCTTATAATAGATAGACTAGTAACTTATGGTTATATATATCTATGGGAAAGAAAATAACACGATTGCAATTACAATCTAGACAAATAACCCCAGTAGAGAGTAAAGATGTTTATAACCTAACATCATATTGTCATAACATGAGTTTATTGCTAGACTTACTAGTTGCAGGTATAGTACCTATAGAATCTTTCAATAAGGGGGTTCAAGTAACGTATAATGGTCAAGTTTACTCTAGTTATATTCCAGAACAAGACTCATGGCTATCAGTATTTGGTAGATCTTGGTACAAAATATATGGGTATTATCTAAACAAAAATAGGTCCAATGTATCGAGGCAAATGTAAAAATCAAGTGAATTTCCAAACTACCTCTATAAATGAATCGGAACTATTATATAATCAATGATTATCTTGATTGATTTGCTAGCAATGCTTTATAAATGGATTAACCCAACACCACCCAATCATACCAATCACACTGTTATTAACTTGTAGACCTTGTCCAAATCACTTCAAGTCCAAACAATATGTCACTCACACATAGGTTTGGGGATGTTGTTACAAAACACAACACTAGACCAAATGTCAGATGTAATGTGTTTACTTCTATATACACATCCTCAGACTCTGTAAAACCCCCAACAAGGAGGGCACCTTTGCCTTCTCGGAAGGGCAAGACTGTATCAGGTATGTGTGTTTTATATTTTCATATAAGTAATAATCATGAATAATAATCATAGGTAATGTGAATGTGGATGTTATGCAAGCCCTGCCTGAGAATGTAGAAGTGAATATCGGCCAACTCCCATCTACATCTCGTGCTGATGTTGCTGTGGAAGTTGCATCACAACAGGTCTCATCAGCATCAAGTGAAGAGAGTGGAAATAATTCATCTTCCACTCTGTCACCGCCTCAGTTAGATGCAGATTTACTTGCCAAAGTGAATAGATACGAGAAAATGTATTTAAATGAAAAGAAAAAAGCTAGGAAGTACAAAAATCTTCTAAGAAGCACAACAAGAAAACTGAAGAACTTGGAAAAAAAAGCGGACTCGAAAAAAGAAGAATATGTTTTGTTGAAGCAGGTATTTAATGTGGATCAAATTAAGGGACTTGAAAAAAAAAATTAACACAAATCTACCAAGCTGATGAAATGGTCGAATGCGACCATTACAAGAGCTTTGAAATTGAAATTTAGTTGTGGTAATAATGGGTGCCATGAATTGCTGAAGCAAGGCCAACCTTTACCTTCTATAAGGACCTTACAGCGAAGGCTTCAAAATCTCAAATTTGATTGCGGAAATTTGAGTGGTGTTTCAATTTATGAAAATAAAAGTTCAATGTTTTGAACCTCATGAAAAAGTTTTTCGCGATGCGCCCCGTCCGCATGCGCGTGCCCTCTAGCGTATCGCACGGATTGCTCATGCTAGCGCCGGTTGCAGGTGGTGGTTTCCGATGTGGAGCAGACGGAGGGAGACCGCCTGACCCCGGACGTCATCGTCTGTTCGCGGGCCAGGACCCACCAGATGTTAAATCTGGGGTTCACCATAGATCAGATCCAGCAGACGCGCGGCGGCGATTTCCACATCTGGGAGCGGTTCGTACGGATATGGAACGTGCTGCCGCACGACGCGAAGGCCGTCTGCCGGCTGCCGCCGACGGTGGTTTCGACGGCAGGGGTGGCGGCCCTCATGGACCTTACAAGGCTGCCGCGACGGGCCCCGTCGACGCCCGTGGTGCGCCTGGAGCAGGTCCGCGAAGAGTGTGCGCCGCCGCCGATGCCATCGTTCGAGATGTTCATGCCGCGGCCGCTGGTAGTGACCGGCGAGCAGCCCAGGGCCGTGGCGCTCGGTTTCGCGGCGGCGTTCCCGATGGGTTTCGGCGGTCGCCTGCAAACTTCCAGGGAGGCCCGCCTGCTCGGCATCGTGGTCGAGGGGTCCTATCACCAGGACGAGCCCGGCGAACTGGTGGCTTTCTTCCACTTGCCAGGGGGAGGACGCTCGTTTCTGGCGCAAGGGACGCGGTTCGCCGTGCTCCAGTTGGACCCCTCGCCCTTCTCGCCGCCCCCACCGCTATGACATGGTGAGTGACTCGTGCACATTATTTACTATTATTTTTCTTTTGTTACGCGAGCCTCTTGTACTTATCCCCCCAGAATTAATGGACTTATTAAAGAAAGGAGTAACAATTGATGGAGTTCAGGATTGCATCCACTATGGAGGAAATTTATTAGATGATAAATATAGGTCTAAAGTATTAGAAAGTTTAACAAACAAGAAATTGGATATCCTAACTTGTGATTTGGAAATTGCTGGAGAAAGTACCAGTGAAGATATGATGAAGATTATTCAGTTATTTATTGAAATTTTACGTCACAATATTAGCGAATGTTATTTCATATTTAAATGTTTTGGGAAAAATCCATATCAAATCCTTCAATATATAAATTTATTCTTATTTATTACCCGAAGTTTAGATGTAGTAGAACCTAAGTTGTGTTCTTCCAACTTAAATGAGTTGTTTATTATAGGTAAAACCACAGTAAACAATCAATATTTAGAAGCTCCTAGACCTAATATGACCTGGGTTAGTGTAGATCAAGAAAATGATATTTTAAGATCTCTCTCGGATAGATGTACTTTATCTATATCTACAGACAACATATTATTACCTTACATCCAAAGTAAAGAATTAAACAATCTATTTCTTGATATGGGGTATTCTGAAAGCCTACCCTATGCTCTTGGGGTGTTATCAGGTGGTTATATAGACTTCAAATATTATAATGTAAACCCTATTGCTTATCTCAGCCAATTAGTCGAGCAATTATATATGCTTATAATAGATAGACTAGTAACTTATGGTTATATATATCTATGGGAAAGAAAATAACACGATTGCAATTACAATCTAGACAAATAACCCCAGTAGAGAGTAAAGATGTTTATAACCTAACATCATATTGTCATAACATGAGTTTATTGCTAGACTTACTAGTTGCAGGTATAGTACCTATAGAATCTTTCAATAAGGGGGTTCAAGTAACGTATAATGGTCAAGTTTACTCTAGTTATATTCCAGAACAAGACTCATGGCTATCAGTATTTGGTAGATCTTGGTACAAAATATATGGGTATTATCTAAACAAAAATAGGTCCAATGTATCGAGGCAAATGTAAAAATCAAGTGAATTTCCAAACTACCTCTATAAATGAATCGGAACTATTATATAATCAATGATTATCTTGATTGATTTGCTAGCAATGCTTTATAAATGGATTAACCCAACACCACCCAATCATACCAATCACACTGTTATTAACTTGTAGACCTTGTCCAAATCACTTCAAGTCCAAACAATATGTCACTCACACATAGGTTTGGGGATGTTGTTACAAAACACAACACTAGACCAAATGTCAGATGTAATGTGTTTACTTCTATATACACATCCTCAGACTCTGTAAAACCCCCAACAAGGAGGGCACCTTTGCCTTCTCGGAAGGGCAAGACTGTATCAGGTATGTGTGTTTTATATTTTCATATAAGTAATAATCATGAATAATAATCATAGGTAATGTGAATGTGGATGTTATGCAAGCCCTGCCTGAGAATGTAGAAGTGAATATCGGCCAACTCCCATCTACATCTCGTGCTGATGTTGCTGTGGAAGTTGCATCACAACAGGTCTCATCAGCATCAAGTGAAGAGAGTGGAAATGATTCATCTTCCACTCTGTCACCGCCTCAGTTAGATGCAGATTTACTTGCCAAAGTGAATAGATACGAGAAAATGTATTTAAATGAAAAGAAAAAAGCTAGGAAGTACAAAAATCTTCTAAGAAGCACAACAAGAAAACTGAAGAACTTGGAAAAAAAAGCGGACTCGAAAAAAGAAGAATATATTTTGTTGAAGCAGGTATTTAATGTGGATCAAATTAAGGGACTTGAAAAAAAAATTAACACAAATCTACCAAGCTGATGAAATGGTCGAATGCGACCATTACAAGAGCTTTGAAATTGAAATTTAGTTGTGGTAATAATGGGTGCCATGAATTGCTGAAGCAAGGCCAACCTTTACCTTCTATAAGGACCTTACAGCGAAGGCTTCAAAATCTCAAATTTGATTGCGGAAATTTGAGTGGTGTTTCAATTTATGAAAATAAAAGTTCAATGTTTTGAACCTCATGAAAAAGTTTTTCGCGATGCGCCCCGTCCGCATGCGCGTGCCCTCTAGCGTATCGCACGGATTGCTCATGCTAGCGCCGGTTGCAGGTGGTGGTTTCCGATGTGGAGCAGACGGAGGGAGACCGCCTGACCCCGGACGTCATCGTCTGTTCGCGGGCCAGGACCCACCAGATGTTAAATCTGGGGTTCACCATAGATCAGATCCAGCAGACGCGGGGCGGCGATTTCCACATCTGGGAGCGGTTCGTACGGATATGGAACGTGCTGCCGCACGAAGGCCGTCTGCCGGCTGCCGCCGACGGTGGTTTCGACGGCAGGGGTGGCGGCCCTCATGGACCTTACAAGGCTGCCGCGACGGGCCCCGTCGACGCCCGTGGTGCGCCTGGAGCAGGTCCGCGAAGAGTGTGCGCCGCCGCCGATGCCATCGTTCGAGATGTTCATGCCGCGGCCGCTGGTAGTGACCGGCGAGCAGCCCAGGGCCGTGGCGCTCGGTTTCTCGGCGGCGTTCCCGATGGGTTTCGGCGGTCGCCTGCAAACTTCCAGGGAGGCCCGCCTGCTCGGCATCGTGGTCGAGGGGTCCTATCACCAGGACGAGCCCGGCGAACTGGTGGCTTTCTTCCACTTGCCAGGGGGAGGACGCTCGTTTCTGGCGCAAGGGACGCGGTTCGCCGTGCTCCAGTTGGACCCCTCGCCCTTCTCGCCGCCCCCACCGCTATGACATGGTGAGTGACTCGTGCACATTATTTACTATTATTTTTCTTTTGTTACGCGAGCCTCTTGTACTTATCCCCCCAGAATTAATGGACTTATTAAAGAAAGGAGTAACAATTGATGGAGTTCAGGATTGCATCCACTATGGAGGAAATTTATTAGATGATAAATATAGGTCTAAAGTATTAGAAAGTTTAACAAACAAGAAATTGGATATCCTAACTTGTGATTTGGAAATTGCTGGAGAAAGTACCAGTGAAGATATGATGAAGATTATTCAGTTATTTATTGAAATTTTACGTCACAATATTAGCGAATGTTATTTCATATTTAAATGTTTTGGGAAAAATCCATATCAAATCCTTCAATATATAAATTTATTCTTATTTATTACCCGAAGTTTAGATGTAGTAGAACCTAAGTTGTGTTCTTCCAACTTAAATGAGTTGTTTATTATAGGTAAAACCACAGTAAACAATCAATATTTAGAAGCTCCTAGACCTAATATGACCTGGGTTAGTGTAGATCAAGAAAATGATATTTTAAGATCTCTCTCGGATAGATGTACTTTATCTATATCTACAGACAACATATTATTACCTTACATCCAAAGTAAAGAATTAAACAATCTATTTCTTGATATGGGGTATTCTGAAAGCCTACCCTATGCTCTTGGGGTGTTATCAGGTGGTTATATAGACTTCAAATATTATAATGTAAACCCTATTGCTTATCTCAGCCAATTAGTCGAGCAATTATATATGCTTATAATAGATAGACTAGTAACTTATGGTTATATATCTATGGGAAAGAAAATAACACGATTGCAATTACAATCTAGACAAATAACCCCAGTAGAGAGTAAAGATGTTTATAACCTAACATCATATTGTCATAACATGAGTTTATTGCTAGACTTACTAGTTGCAGGTATAGTACCTATAGAATCTTTCAATAAGGGGGTTCAAGTAACGTATAATGGTCAAGTTTACTCTAGTTATATTCCAGAACAAGACTCATGGCTATCAGTATTTGGTAGATCTTGGTACAAAATATATGGGTATTATCTAAACAAAAATAGGTCCAATGTATCGAGGCAAATGTAAAAATCAAGTGAATTTCCAAACTACCTCTATAAATGAATCGGAACTATTATATAATCAATGATTATCTTGATTGATTTGCTAGCAATGCTTTATAAATGGATTAACCCAACACCACCCAATCATACCAATCACACTGTTATTAACTTGTAGACCTTGTCCAAATCACTTCAAGTCCAAACAATATGTCACTCACACATAGGTTTGGGGATGTTGTTACAAAACACAACACTAGACCAAATGTCAGATGTAATGTGTTTACTTCTATATACACATCCTCAGACTCTGTAAAACCCCCAACAAGGAGGGCACCTTTGCCTTCTCGGAAGGGCAAGACTGTATCAGGTATGTGTGTTTTATATTTTCATATAAGTAATAATCATGAATAATAATCATAGGTAATGTGAATGTGGATGTTATGCAAGCCCTGCCTGAGAATGTAGAAGTGAATATCGGCCAACTCCCATCTACATCTCGTGCTGATGTTGCTGTGGAAGTTGCATCACAACAGGTCTCATCAGCATCAAGTGAAGAGAGTGGAAATAATTCATCTTCCACTCTGTCACCGCCTCAGTTAGATGCAGATTTACTTGCCAAAGTGAATAGATACGAGAAAATGTATTTAAATGAAAAGAAAAAAGCTAGGAAGTACAAAAATCTTCTAAGAAGCACAACAAGAAAACTGAAGAACTTGGAAAAAAAAGCGGACTCGAAAAAAGAAGAATATGTTTTGTTGAAGCAGGTATTTAATGTGGATCAAATTAAGGGACTTGAAAAAAAAATTAACACAAATCTACCAAGCTGATGAAATGGTCGAATGCGACCATTACAAGAGCTTTGAAATTGAAATTTAGTTGTGGTAATAATGGGTGCCATGAATTGCTGAAGCAAGGCCAACCTTTACCTTCTATAAGGACCTTACAGCGAAGGCTTCAAAATCTCAAATTTGATTGCGGAAATTTGAGTGGTGTTTCAATTTATGAAAATAAAAGTTCAATGTTTTTAACCTCATGAAAAAGTTTTTCGCGATGCGCCCCGTCCGCATGCGCGTGCCCTCTAGCGTATCGCACGGATTGCTCATGCTAGCGCCGGTTGCAGGTGGTGGTTTCCGATGTGGAGCAGACGGAGGGAGACCGCCTGACCCCGGACGTCATCGTCTGTTCGCGGGCCAGGACCCACCAGATGTTAAATCTGGGGTTCACCATAGATCAGATCCAGCAGACGCGCGGCGGCGATTTCCACATCTGGGAGCGGTTCGTACGGATATGGAACGTGCTGCCGCACGACGCGAAGGCCGTCTGCCGGCTGCCGCCGACGGTGGTGTCGACGGCAGGGGTGGCGGCCCTCATGGACCTTACAAGGCTGCCGCGACGGGCCCCGTCGACGCCCGTGGTGCGCCTGGAGCAGGTCCGCGAAGAGTGTGCGCCGCCGCCGATGCCATCGTTCGAGATGTTCATGCCGCGGCCGCTGGTAGTGACCGGCGAGCAGCCCAGGGCCGTGGCGCTCGGTTTCGCGGCGGCGTTCCCGATGGGTTTCGGCGGTCGCCTGCAAACTTCCAGGGAGGCCCGCCTGCTCGGCATCGTGGTCGAGGGGTCCTATCACCAGGACGAGCCCGGCGAACTGGTGGCTTTCTTCCACTTGCCAGGGGGAGGACGCTCCTATTATTTAATCAATGATTATCTTGATTGATTTGCTAGCAATGCTTTATAAATGGATTAACCCAACACCACCCAATCACACTGTTATTAACTTGTAGACCTTGTCCAAATCACTTCAAGTCCAAACAATATGTCACTCACACATAGGTTTGGGGATGTTGTTACAAAACACAACACTAGACCAAATGTCAGATGTAATGTGTTTACTTCTATATACATATCCTCAGACTCTGTAAAACCCCCAACAAGGAGGGCACCTTTGCCTTCTCGGAAGGGCAAGACTGTATCAGGTATGTGTGTTTTATATTTTCATATAAGTAATAATCATGAATAATAATCATAGGTAATGTGAATGTGGATGTTATGCAAGCCCTGCCTGAGAATGTAGAAGTGAATATCGGCCAACTCCCATCTACATCTCGTGCTGATGTTGCTGTGGAAGTTGCATCACAACAGGTCTCATCAGCATCAAGTGAAGAGAGTGGAAATAATTCATCTTCCACTCTGTCACCGCCTCAGTTAGATGCAGATTTACTTGCCAAAGTGAATAGATACGAGAAAATGTATTTAAATGAAAAGAAAAAAGCTAGGAAGTACAAAAATCTTCTAAGAAGCACAACAAGAAAACTGAAGAACTTGGAAAAAAAAGCGGACTCGAAAAAAGAAGAATATGTTTTGTTGAAGCAGGTATTTAATGTGGATCAAATTAAGGGACTTGAAAAAAAAATTAACACAAATCTACCAAGCTGATGAAATGGTCGAATGCGACCATTACAAGAGCTTTGAAATTGAAATTTAGTTGTGGTAATAATGGGTGCCATGAATTGCTGAAGCAAGGCCAACCTTTACCTTCTATAAGGACCTTACAGCGAAGGCTTCAAAATCTCAAATTTGATTGCGGAAATTTGAGTGGTGTTTCAATTTATGAAAATAAAAGTTCAATGTTTTTAACCTCATGAAAAAGTTTTTCGCGATGCGCCCCGTCCGCATGCGCGTGCCCTCTAGCGTATCGCACGGATTGCTCATGCTAGCGCCGGTTGCAGGTGGTGGTTTCCGATGTGGAGCAGACGGAGGGAGACCGCCTGACCCCGGACGTCATCGTCTGTTCGCGGGCCAGGACCCACCAGATGTTAAATCTGGGGTTCACCATAGATCAGATCCAGCAGACGCGCGGCGGCGATTTCCACATCTGGGAGCGGTTCGTACGGATATGGAACGTGCTGCCGCACGACGCGAAGGCCGTCTGCCGGCTGCCGCCGACGGTGGTGTCGACGGCAGGGGTGGCGGCCCTCATGGACCTTACAAGGCTGCCGCGACGGGCCCCGTCGACGCCCGTGGTGCGCCTGGAGCAGGTCCGCGAAGAGTGTGCGCCGCCGCCGATGCCATCGTTCGAGATGTTCATGCCGCGGCCGCTGGTAGTGACCGGCGAGCAGCCCAGGGCCGTGGCGCTCGGTTTCGCGGCGGCGTTCCCGATGGGTTTCGGCGGTCGCCTGCAAACTTCCAGGGAGGCCCGCCTGCTCGGCATCGTGGTCGAGGGGTCCTATCACCAGGACGAGCCCGGCGAACTGGTGGCTTTCTTCCACTTGCCAGGGGGAGGACGCTCCTATTATTTAATCAATGATTATCTTGATTGATTTGCTAGCAATGCTTTATAAATGGATTAACCCAACACCACCCAATCACACTGTTATTAACTTGTAGACCTTGTCCAAATCACTTCAAGTCCAAACAATATGTCACTCACACATAGGTTTGGGGATGTTGTTACAAAACACAACACTAGACCAAATGTCAGATGTAATGTGTTTACTTCTATATACATATCCTCAGACTCTGTAAAACCCCCAACAAGGAGGGCACCTTTGCCTTCTCGGAAGGGCAAGACTGTATCAGGTATGTGTGTTTTATATTTTCATATAAGTAATAATCATGAATAATAATCATAGGTAATGTGAATGTGGATGTTATGCAAGCCCTGCCTGAGAATGTAGAAGTGAATATCGGCCAACTCCCATCTACATCTCGTGCTGATGTTGCTGTGGAAGTTGCATCACAACAGGTCTCATCAGCATCAAGTGAAGAGAGTGGAAATAATTCATCTTCCACTCTGTCACCGCCTCAGTTAGATGCAGATTTACTTGCCAAAGTGAATAGATACGAGAAAATGTATTTAAATGAAAAGAAAAAAGCTAGGAAGTACAAAAATCTTCTAAGAAGCACAACAAGAAAACTGAAGAACTTGGAAAAAAAAGCGGACTCGAAAAAAGAAGAATATGTTTTGTTGAAGCAGGTATTTAATGTGGATCAAATTAAGGGACTTGAAAAAAAAATTAACACAAATCTACCAAGCTGATGAAATGGTCGAATGCGACCATTACAAGAGCTTTGAAATTGAAATTTAGTTGTGGTAATAATGGGTGCCATGAATTGCTGAAGCAAGGCCAACCTTTACCTTCTATAAGGACCTTACAGCGAAGGCTTCAAAATCTCAAATTTGATTGCGGAAATTTGAGTGGTGTTTCAATTTATGAAAATAAAAGTTCAATGTTTTTAACCTCATGAAAAAGTTTTTCGCGATGCGCCCCGTCCGCATGCGCGTGCCCTCTAGCGTATCGCACGGATTGCTCATGCTAGCGCCGGTTGCAGGTGGTGGTTTCCGATGTGGAGCAGACGGAGGGAGACCGCCTGACCCCGGACGTCATCGTCTGTTCGCGGGCCAGGACCCACCAGATGTTAAATCTGGGGTTCACCATAGATCAGATCCAGCAGACGCGCGGCGGCGATTTCCACATCTGGGAGCGGTTCGTACGGATATGGAACGTGCTGCCGCACGACGCGAAGGCCGTCTGCCGGCTGCCGCCGACGGTGGTGTCGACGGCAGGGGTGGCGGCCCTCATGGACCTTACAAGGCTGCCACGACGGGCCCCGTCGACGCCCGTGGTGCGCCTGGAGCAGGTCCGCGAAGAGTGTGCGCCGCCGCCGATGCCATCGTTCGAGATGTTCATGCCGCGGCCGCTGGTAGTGACCGGCGAGCAGCCCAGGGCCGTGGCGCTCGGTTTCGCGGCGGCGTTCCCGATGGGTTTCGGCGGTCGCCTGCAAACTTCCAGGGAGGCCCGCCTGCTCGGCATCGTGGTCGAGGGGTCCTATCACCAGGACGAGCCCGGCGAACTGGTGGCTTTCTTCCACTTGCCAGGGGGAGGACGCTCGTTTCTGGCGCAAGGGACGCGGTTCGCCGTGCTCCAGTTGGACCCCTCGCCCTTCTCGCCGCCCCCACCGCTATGACATGGTGAGTGACTCGTGTACATTATTTACTATTATTTTTCTTTTGTTACGCGAGCCTCTTGTACTTATCCCCCCAGAATTAATGGACTTATTAAAGAAAGGAGTAACAATTGATGGAGTTCAGGATTGCATCCACTATGGAGGAAATTTATTAGATGATAAATATAGGTCTAAAGTATTAGAAAGTTTAACAAACAAGAAATTGGATATCCTAACTTGTGATTTGGAAATTGCTGGAGAAAGTACCAGTGAAGATATGATGAAGATTATTCAGTTATTTATTGAAATTTTACGTCACAATATTAGCGAATGTTATTTCATATTTAAATGTTTTGGGAAAAATCCATATCAAATCCTTCAATATATAAATTTATTCTTATTTATTACCCGAAGTTTAGATGTAGTAGAACCTAAGTTGTGTTCTTCCAACTTAAATGAGTTGTTTATTATAGGTAAAACCACAGTAAACAATAATATTTAGAAGCTCCTAGACCTAATATGACCTGGGTTAGTGTAGATCAAGAAAATGATATTTTAAGATCTCTCTCGGATAGATGTACTTTATCTATATCTACAGACAACATATTATTACCTTACATCCAAAGTAAAGAATTAAACAATCTATTTCTTGATATGGGGTATTCTGAAAGCCTACCCTATGCTCTTGGGGTGTTATCAGGTGGTTATATAGACTTCAAATATTATAATGTAAACCCTATTGCTTATCTCAGCCAATTAGTCGAGCAATTATATATGCTTATAATAGATAGACTAGTAACTTATGGTTATATATCTATGGGAAAGAAAATAACACGATTGCAATTACAATCTAGACAAATAACCCCAGTAGAGAGTAAAGATGTTTATAGCCTAACATCATATTGTCATAACATGAGTTTATTGCTAGACTTACTAGTTGCAGGTATAGTACCTATAGAATCTTTCAATAAGGGGGTTCAAGTAACGTATAATGGTCAAGTTTACTCTAGTTATATTCCAGAACAAGACTCATGGCTATCAGTATTTGGTAGATCTTGGTACAAAATATATGGGTATTATCTAAACAAAAATAGGTCCAATGTATCGAGGCAAATGTAAAAATCAAGTGAATTTCCAAACTACCTCTATAAATGAATCGGAACTATTATATAATCAATGATTATCTTGATTGATTTGCTAGCAATGCTTTATAAATGGATTAACCCAACACCACCCAATCATACCAATCACACTGTTATTAACTTGTAGACCTTGTCCAAATCACTTCAAGTCCAAACAATATGTCACTCACACATAGGTTTGGGGATGTTGTTACAAAACACAACACTAGACCAAATGTCAGATGTAATGTGTTTACTTCTATATACACATCCTCAGACTCTATGGGTAAATTCTCTAAAGGACTTGAAAGCTTCACTATGCACTTTCAAGGGTGCTTTTTAACAGCTCTAACTAGTATCTCATATCTAATTAAATACAAGCAACTGGAATTTAATGAAAGACAATTATTTCATCAACATGTAGAATGTGAGGATTGTTGTGAGAAATTGGAAGAATGTAAGTTAGAGTCTGCTAGATCTCCTCCTAATATCCCGATAAATAAATCCTGTAAAATACTCTATTCAAATATAGAAGATATTGCTGATATTTCTTCTCTTATTCATATAAATGTAATGAAGTTAGATTTTCCGTCAATGTCTGACGATCTATTACTAGAAAAGAGATGTGACGCCTGCGGTTTTGCTATCCTCAGTGCATCTATCCAAACCATAAACCCATTGAGTTTAAGCCCAATTAGCAACCCCGATATTTTTAAGCAACATGCCTCTTTGACTATAGCTGTATTCCTTCAACTAGGTTTAAAGAATATAATTTACCACTTCACAAGATTATGGTTCTTTGACCATTTAGTTGATATTCTGGGTATTATGCAATCTACCCAAACAAACCCTATTATAATATGTAGGGCATTACTGATTAAAACATCAAAATTATTATGGGCACCAATCAGATCAATGGTATTACATCCAGAAATTAGAGAGGAGTCCCTAGAAGAAACTGAGTTGTTACCATCTTCCAGCCAAGCTTTCATTGGGACACAATCACTAGATATCCACCTATCTCATATTGCTAGTCAATACATAGGATTGATTTTAGAATCTAATTTTGAATTAATAAAACTCTATTGCCCCACTCAATTCATCAGTCCCTATAGATTATGTACTATATGGTTATCAAACATCGCATTTTTAAGTTATAAAGATGATATTGTCAAATGTTATCAGGTATTAAGGAGGTTGAAATCATTCTTGGATAAATGTTATTTAAACAAAATGATAGATTTCAAATTGTTTTTCTATTATTATGATATTGTGAGAGACAATTTCAAAAAACTACTACCTCTAACAGACAATCTATATATCAATATATCTCGTGTAGGAGTAGAACCCTGGCTAAAAATACCAGAATCACCTTTATATAAGTCACCTATACATATATTCTCTTTACAAAAAATAGATATACAGGTAGAAAAAGTATATGATCGATTAGAAAAGATGTCAGGTATACTTACATTTAGATTAAAATTTACCACCATTCGATCTTTATGTAGACCTACAAAAAGAGATTTCCAGAATGACATATTGACATATAATGAAAAATCCTTTAGACCAGACCTCCCTTGTCCGAATTCTATCAAATATCTTGAACATACATTTAAGCAGACAGGTCGTTATAGCTCATCTCATTACAAGTATTTAATTCTATTCCATAAACTTGGGATTAAACACATCCAATCAGGGGTTTGTCTAGCTGATGGAAGTGGAGGTGTCAGTCGATTTATTGTATGGGAAGTATCCACGTCGGCTCCAGTTTTGAAAACTGTAAAATTTAAGGTTATTTGTACCTAACAGATGTTTTGACAACTGTCAAAAATTATTTTTATAAACAAAAGTTGGAATAAATTAAATAAAGGTGTTTACCTGTTTATCTACGAGAATTTTATGGAAGAGTTTATTAGCATAGTGCTATAATAATAATTAAAAGTGAAAATATTTTCTCCATCTATTATAATAAGATAAAGTGAATTATTTTGTGCATTGATCAAAGAATCGATTGGATTTTTAATAAACAACTGTCAGCTGTTATTATTTGTACAGCAGGATTGCCAAATTAAAGTTTGATTAAATTTCTTGAATTCTTTGTAAGAATTGGTTTTTGTTTTGAAATATAAATAAACAAGTCATATTTGGTTTAAGAAAGATTTATTTTTTTTATGAGTTTTGGTTATTTTGAATAGTTGTTTTGTTAGTTTGTTTAAACGGATAACAGTATTTGGTCCTTATTGTCAGACAAATACGACTTTCTTTTACGTTTAAACAAACCACAGGATTTATTCCTAATTACATTTGTATATACATTTTTTTTCTTAACTTTGATCTTTCTCTTTCTTAATTTTAAAAACATTTGTTTGAATAAAGTTTTTATGTTATTCAATTTACGCACGTGTTTAATTGATGCTATTACAATCCTACAGAATTATTTTCTTTCCAGTTCAGATAACAGTTATAGGTGTCCAGTTTGCAGAAGCATAAGTGCTTATAATTCATGTTTGATAATATATGTCATTGTCAATTCTTGTTTCCAGGCATAAAAGAATATAAGAGTCTCGAAAGTCAAATAATTTTTGTTCCACCGAACAAACCTGAGCTAGTTTAAGGGAGTATTAAAAATATATGTGCTGGTTATTATTTATTATTATTTCATATTTTTATTTTTATTTGAAAATCACCGCATATATTTAAAGGCAGAATTATTTTCTTTCCAGTTCAGATAACAGTTATAGGTGTCCAGTTTGCAGAAGCATAAGTGCTTATAATTCATGTTTGATAATATATGTCATTGTCAATTCTTGTTTCCAGGCATAAAAGAATATAAGAGTCTCGAAAGTCAAACAATTTTTGTTCCACCGAACAAACCTGAGCTAGTTTAAGGGAGTATTAAAAATATATGTGCTGGTTATTATTTATTATTATTTCATATTTGTATTTATATTTGAAAATCACCGCATATATTTTATGGCTTCCGAACGTGGGGCGCTTTAGTAAACAGGGCGTTTTATATATAGGTCGTTTTTATAAGTAGGTCATTTTGTTTAGTAGGGTATTGAATCCTATCCCTAAATATATTTTCTTAAAATTTATGACATCTGTGAAGAACATTTCAAAGAAATCAAAAATGCCAGGAGACGAGAAACCTAGAACAAGACAACAGGTCAAAAATCCAGAAGAACAAACAGAAGAAGTTCCTAAGGAACAAGCCGGAATGAGTCAAACGATGATGGAACAATTTGCTAAACTTGTAAAGAAAGATAGGGAAGAACTAGAAGAGCGCTTTAAGCAAGATAAGGAAGAGCGTTTAAAGAAAGAGGAAGAAAAAGAAGAACGTTTAAAGCAAGAGAAAGAAAAGCGTCAGAAAGAAAAACAAGAACGCTTACAACAAGAAAAGCAAGAAAAAGAAGAACAAGAAGAGCGTCTAAAGAAATATTTTGAAAAAGAAATAAAAGATCTACAAGCAGATTTAAACCAGAAACTTACGACAAATTTAGAGGCAATAAAACAGCAAGAAGATCAGCGATATACAAGTCTAAAAGCGGTACTTAAAAAAAATAGAGAAGACCTTTCAGGTCAAATACAGCAATCTATTTCAGAACAAACTGGGATGTTAAATGATATGACAGTAAAGTTGGGAAATATAGTAACAGAATTTCAACAACATAAGACAGAAATACAGGAAAATTGTCAGCATCTCCAGGCGAGAATAGTTGACCAAGAAGGGAAATTAGAACAACAGAAAATACAATTAAATGAAACTAAGGGACAGATACAACGATTAACCCATGAGAAAAATGTCCAAATAAAAGAAGTAAACCAGAAGGTGGAGCAGAATGCTTCAGCGATTTCTGATAAATTTATACAAATGCAAAATCAACAAGAATTGTTGAAAGAAGAATTACTTTCTCGATTAGATCAAGAACCAATAAGACCTAGTTTC
This sequence comes from Agrypnus murinus, assembly GCA_929113105.1. Classification (NCBI taxonomy): domain Eukaryota; kingdom Metazoa; phylum Arthropoda; class Insecta; order Coleoptera; family Elateridae; genus Agrypnus; species Agrypnus murinus. The sequence goes on along the minus strand of OV816026.1, from coordinate 99,894,054 downwards.
AGCAACATGGAACAGATGGTACAACTTGATCATGCCTATAAATTTGAAGGCAAAAGACATGAATCTCCGATGATGTTCCTTAAGAACGTCGAAAATTATTTAGGAGAGTTTCGAAGTGAAACCCAGAAACTTAAAATGGTGCGAAGAACACTCAAGGGTAATGCCGAATTATGGTTCAATTTGATCCAAGATGAGTGCCAAACATTCCAACAATTTAAACAACTGTTTATAAGACAATATTGGAGTGAAGCTCATCAGAATTCCCTTAGGGAAGAGTTCGCTAGAGCGAAATACGATAAGAGTTCAAGAACATCCCGAGAGATTTACATTATGCAAAAATATCAAATTGCACAATATTTTACCCCACAAATACCACCAGAATCCATGGTATTGTATTTAGCTCGACAACTTGAATCAAACATTGCAGAAAACATCGTGCTGCAAAATATCCAAGATATGCCCACGCTACTACCATACTTAAGAAAGTATGATGCTTACGAGCAAAGTAGTAAGGAAAGGGGACAAAGAGGGTATAGTCACAACATAAACGTACCCAACACTAACAACAGCAATTACAATAACAGGGGAAATATATTCCCAAATAATAATCAGAACTTCGTTAGAAGAAATCCGCCGGCAACCAACAATAACAACGGAAATTATAACAATAATAATTATTTCAACAGAAATCGTTCCTTCAATAATAATAATTTTCCGTTCCGCAACAATAATAATGGACGAGGAGGTTTGAATAATCAGAATAATGGGGCCGAGAGGCGAAATAGTCCTTACAACGAACAAAGAGGTAGTCCGCCTGAAAATAGGCGAAGAGAAGATAATAGTACGAGAAATGGGAGAAGCGTTACCTTCAGTAACAATAATAGGAGTACATCTCCACCAGGCCGTAATGATCAATCGAACCAACAGTTCGCGAGAAGAGTAGAGGCAAATAGAATTGCCACTCGTGAAGAAAATGATGCATCAGAAAATTCTGAAACAGAAGAGGTTGTGACGACTAGAAATGTTTCACAACATTTTTTATAAATTCGTTCCTAGCGTCTAAAAATAATAATAAAACATCATACCAACATCCAAGAGAGTTCATCGAACTTGACAATAATGAAAAAGAAATTAACGACAAACACGAGTTACCATTTATAAATATTGGTTTCGAAAATAAACAATTTAAAACATTAATTGATACGGGTTCAGAAATATCTCTTACAAATGAAGATTTAGTAAATAATAATATGGAAATATTTAAAGATAAAGTTGTTAGGGTAAATAAAATTGAGGTTATTGCCGCCACCAGTAAGAAGATTGGTGTTATTAATAAGTTAGTTCATATGGGAGTGAAGTTGGGGGATAAGATTTATCAAACACAATGGTATTTGGTTCCGAAATTATCGATTGATTTGATTATGGGAATGGATCTTATAGATGAGTTGAAGATTGTTATTAGTGTAGAAGGAAAGTTTATTAATGTCCAAGGTGACAGGATTGATTGGTTGACACGAAATAATGTACCAAAGAGTGTTATAAATATGTGCAACCAGGTTTATAAAAATGAATTATTAGTAGAGGAACAAATCGGAAACCAAGCCAAACCATACAAAGAGCAAATTAATAAAATTATGGAAGAAAACATTCAATTAATTAATGATGAACCCAGCATAGCACAAAAATATGAGCATAAACTAGAATTGATAGATCAAGAGCCTTATAAGGTGAAAATATACCACATTCCATTTGCACGTCGTGATCAAGTGAGAAACAAGAGATATCCGTTATGTTGGAGAATAATATTATAGAAAGATCGAAAACGTGTTACGTTAATCCTATTGTCGTCGTCAAGAAACGTGATGAATCGATAAGACTTTGTCTGGATGCTAGGAAGTTAAATATGAAAACAAAGCCTCAATTTGAAAGTCCACAGAATATGGATGTCATTTTATCTAAAGTCTGGAATAAAAAGGTATTCTTAAAATTAGATTTAAAAAACTCTTTCTGGCTAATTCCCCTGGAAAGGAATAGCAGAAAATATACAGGCTTCTGTATTGATGGCGAGATTTACCAATTTAAGGTCGTTCCGTTTGGCCTCGCATCATCGTCGGCTGCATTGGTTAGAGCCATGCACGAAATTTTAAATAAACATGAACATTTCTGCGTACATTATATTGATGATATATTAATTTTTAGCGAGAATGCAGAAGAACATTTAAAACATTTAAGAATAGTTTTGCGAGAATTAAGAGAGAATGGGTTAAAGTTAAATTTGCAGAAATGTCAATTTATGATGACAGAAGTTCAATACCTTGGATTTAATATAGGCATATCGGGAATACAAATAAGTCAAGAGAGGCTATCCGAAATTAATAATTACCCCAGACCGAAAAATTTAAGAACGTTAAGGGCGTTCCTGGGTGTAATCAATTATTATAGAAAATTTTTACCAAATTTTTCAGATCTGCAAGTACCGCTCATTGAATTATTAAAGAAAGGATATAGATGGAAATGGGACGAGAGAAAGCCTTTAATGAAATTAAAAGGAAATTTTATGAAAACTTATTATTGAAACATCCTGACTTTAATTCATCTTTCATATTACGTACAGATGCATCGTATTTTGCTGTCTCGGCAGAACTTATACAGGTACAAGAAGGGGTAGATGTGCCCATTTATTTTGTGTCCAGAACATTAAAACCGTATGAACAAAGATATACTATTGCAGAAAAAGAACTTTTGGCCATCGTTTATGCAGTACAGAAAATTGTCATCGTTAAGTGTTTTTTGATGATATCTCCTTTATTTCTCATTTGAGGACCATATATCTATTATAGTTTTTTGATCAGTGTTTTAAAAGCTACAAGTTGATTACATCAAATCTGGAATTAGTAGAAATTAAAAAACATATGTTCATTAATGACGTCATGAGCGTGCCTTCGTTTGCCGGCGATTCGCATTTATTTTGAAAAATCTGTCATAGAATTCTTTTGTTTTGGGCATTTCATATATAAACCCCAGCATTTTCCAGCAAAAGCAGTCGATTTATTGTATGGGAAGTATCCACGTCGGCTCCAGTTTTGAAAACTGAAAAATTTAAGGTTATTTGTACCTAACAGATGTTTTGACAACTGTCAAAAATTATTTTTATAAACAAAAGTTGAAATAAATTAAATAAAGGTGTTTACCTGTTTATCTACGAGAAGTTTAAGGAAGATTTTATTAGCATAGTGCTATAATAATAATTAAAAGTGAAAATATTTTCTCCATCTATTATAATAAGATAAAGTGAATTATTTTGTGCATTGATCAAAGAATCGATTGGATTTTTAGTAAACAACTGTCAGCTGTTATTACTTGTACAGCAGGATTGCCAAATTGGATATTGGTTTTAAAAAAGGAAACTGTTCGGAAATATATAAGGTTGGTTGCGTAAATAATTGTCTTTGTAAATAAATTGAAAAAAGTTAGTACTAATTTGAGAAGTTCATCTTAGGGAATTAAAGTTTGATTTGATTAAATTTCTTGAATTCTTTGTAAGAATTGGTTTTTGTTTAAATAAACAAGTCATATTTGGTTTAAGAAAGATTTATTTTTTTTATGAGTTTTGGTTATTTTGAATAGTTGTTTTGTTAGTTTGTTGAAGACGAAGCAAGACCTGCAGAAGCTGCCTGTTCAGAAAATGTTGATCGTGTGGCAAGCTTGATTCATTCCAATCGAAATATTACTTATAGGGAGATTCAGTAGGAAGTGAAGATTGAATCCTCGGCGGTGAATACCATTTGGCATAAACATCTTGAAGTAAGAAAGCCAGCAAGCCGTTGGATATCGCATTTGCTCTCAGAAAGTCAAAAACAGGCTCGAATAGACTGGTGTAAATTTATGTTGCAAAAATTTGACGGAGGAGCTTCCAGGCAAGTGGCATACATTGTAACTAGTGACGAATCTTGGGTATACAGTTACGACCCTGAAACTAAACAGCAGTCTAGTGTTTGGGTATTCGAAGATGAAGACTTGCCCACAAAAGTAATTCGTGGCAGAAGCTTCAAGAAGAAAATTATTGCTGTTTTTTCCGCCGATGTGGTCCTGTTGCTGTTATTCCACTTAAAGATCGCAGACTGTTAATTCTGAATGGTACTGCGAAGTGGCTTTACCACAGATGTTTGCAAAATTACAGGCAGGTCGACAAAGGACCGGTTTGCGTAACATCTTAGTCCATCATGACAACGCATCCTCCCACACTGCTGCCAGAACATTGGATTTTTTGAAAGATACGGAAGTTCAATTGGTAAGTCATCCGCCGTATAGCCCAGATCTAGCGCCGTGCGACTTTTTTTTGTTTCCAACTGTTAAATAAATGATGCGAAGTAAAAGATTTTCCAACGCAGATGCAGCAGTTACAGAATTTCAAAGAATTTTTGAGGACCTTTCAGAAAATGAATCTTCCGAATGTTTTAAAAAGTGGTTTCAAATAATGCACAAGTGTATTAGTCTGAATGGAGATTATTTTGAAAAACAATAAAGATTGTTTGTTAAAAAATGCAACGGTCTTTTTGCTAATAACAATTTTCTTGCAACCCTCGCATTGTACCAATATAAAATACTTTTTAATGTTTTTAATGATAGTGTTGCATTATGTCATCAGTCATATTTATAAATTGTTCACAACATAATAATAAAATAATAAATAAGTACCTACTAAATAAACTATATTTAAAAATATATATGTATAAATATATATAAAATTTTGTATTTCTTAATTTTCTCATTGAATTCATAATCAGCAACCCCAAAAACCCTTCAACATGAATTTCGCTCAAGTTGATGTAAAACTTCCCGAGTTATTAAATTGGGAGTGTAAAATGGGGGTTTCAACCCCCCGAGGGGGCGTGTCCCCATTTTAAACAGATTACATTTTATATTGGTCCAGTACTGAAGGCATTACAAAAGATTTCAAGTCGCTATCTTTAGATAGTAAAAACTAAGAACGTAATGCAAAAATTTACTCTACTACTAGGGCAGAGAGAAAGGATTACATAATAAGGTAACCAAAATGGTGTATTACTTTGCAAAATCACATATTAAACACTTTTTGACTCTTTGAGCTTTTCTCTAAAATCAATAGAAACGGCGTAAATCGCATTCTCAATCTCAAATGCCGTTATTTTAGGACCGCCATTTTGGTGTCCGCCACTTTGAATTTTTCAATTTTCTCATTGGATTCATAATCAGCGACTCCAAGAACCCTCCCAACATAAATTTCACTCAATTTGGTACATATAACATTTTATATTGGTCCAGTACTGAAGGCATTACAAAAGATTTCAAGTCTCTATCTTTAGATAGTAAAAAATAAGAACTTAATGCAAAAATTGACTCTACTACTAGGGCAGAGAGAAAGGATTACATAATAAGGTAACCAAAATGGTGTATTACTTTGCAAAATCACATTTTAAACACTTTTTGACTCTTTGAGCTTTTCTCTAAAATTAATAGAAACGGCGTAAATCGCATTCTCAATCTCAAATGCCGTTATTTTAGGACCGCCATTTTGGTGTCCGCCACTTTGAATTTTTCAATTTTCTCATTGGATTCATAATCAGCGACTCCAAGAACCCTCCCAACATAAATTTCACTCAATTTGGTTGCGTTATTAAATTAGGGGTACAAAATGGGGATTTCAACCCCCCGAGGGGGCGTGCCCCCATTTTAAACATATAACATTTTATATTGGTCCAATACTGAAGGCATTACAAAAGATTTCAAGTCTATAAGACTATAAAGTTGGGAACGACCTCATCATCCATCATCACATAGTGAATAATAAATATAATTGATATTCTAAATCTGTTCTAATAAATTATTCTTATTGTTAGTTTTATTAAATATTAATTTAAAAAGAGACGTTTTGATTGTAATATTTGGTACTTATAGTTATCAATTTTTATAAGCCTGCCTTGAGAAGTAAGAATTAAATTCATTGCGAGCTTTTATAATACAATGAAAGTTGAGAACATTTAGTAGTTGTGTAGGAAAGCCCTCATCTGATCGTCACCCGGTGATCAGTTTGAGGTTACAACTTATAACAGAATTCCACTTAATATACTATTTTGGGTTACCTACCGTTATTTATTTGTTCATAATGATTACTATTTCCATTTAAAGATTAAATCTGAAATGAAATTTTTTTTCAATGAATTTAATAAATGACTTATTTAATTATTGGGTGTATTAAATGCAGAAAAATAGTCTGCAGAGTATGTTGCGTCTAACTTTTCTTTCTAAAAGCAATAATACAAACAAACTTGCCAGCCTCGGTGTGGTCATAACCACAACGGTCTCCGTGACCATAACGGCCAACAGCCACAACGGCCAATTTGACCATATCTCCCAACTCGAAACTTGACCATAACGGCCACCATGACCACAACGGCCAACTAGAAACTCCACCCCATCCGCCATTTTGACCACAACGGCCACCGACGCTTATGTATTGGCGTCGCTGGTGACGATGACCACAACGGCCAAAATGACCACAACGGCCAACTAGAGTGAGTGACCACAACGGCCAAAATGACCACAACGGCCAACTATGGAGCGTGACCACAACAGCCAAAATGACCATAACGGCCAACTGTGGCGAGTGACCACAACGGCCAAAATGACCACAACGGCCAACTAGGGTGAGTGATCACAACGGCCAAAATGACCACAACGGCCAACTATGGAGCGTAACCACAACAGCCAAAATGACCATAACGGCCCACTGTGGCGAGTGACCACAACGGCCAACTGTTTTTCATACTGTTACTTTGGTTTAGTTAAAGCTCATGACCACAACGGCCAACTAGAAACTCCACCCCTTCCGCCGTTTTGACCACAACGTCCACCGACGCTTATGTATTGGCGTCGCTGGTGACGATGACCACAACGGCCAACTAGAGTGAGTGACCACAACGGCCAACTATGGAGCGTGACCACAACAGCCAAAATGACCATAACGGCCAACTGTGGCGAGTGGCCACAACGGCCAAAATGACCACAACGGCCAACTAGGGTGAGTGACCACAACGGCCAACTATGGAGTGTGACCACAACAGCCAAAATGACCATAACGGCCAACTATGGCGAGCGACCACAACGGCCAACTTTTTTCATACTGTTATTTTGGTTTTGTTAAAGCTCATTTCTCTCTTTTAACTTAGCCTGTATTTCAATAAGGTACGTCCAGAATTTAACAGCGAGGTCTGATGTCAAAGTAGCGCCGATTTAACGTGACTTACCTATATTGAAAAATGCTTTTTCTATATATGTTACAACTGCAGCCCTATGCAGTTGACATTTTTCTTTCTTATTTTCTCGGCAAGTATCCCAGGCAGATTAAATTCTGAAAATTTGATACAGGTACACTATAACTATTTACAGAATCATGATACTTTAGTTCACAGGGTAGTTTATCTTTAACGACAAAAGAAGTTTTTTTTCTATTACTTGTTTACCTACAGCAATCTTTTCATTTTGGGGACGTTTAAAAAAGTACGAAATAGAACTATAAAACAACACGTTTGACGTTTTATTTATAGATTTCCATTGCATTGAATTTGAAGTACGTAATTAGCTGTTTTTATCAGTTTTAAAATTTAAACTAAATGTAAATCTTCTCCTAAAAAATAAACACGATATCTACGAATCTGCCCAGTACTTAATAAAATCAATCTAGGGAGCAGCATGGGACGTAACCCCAGAAACAAACCGCAATAATCCAAAACAGTATTGCTCCATACGTATCCGAGAAAAAATACAAGAAAACGAGCTCTTAGAAAGTAATGACAGATTACTTACTCGCGTACCGGGCGATAAAACGTAGTTTAATAGGGCCGTCAAAGAGTTTAAGAAATTATTAGATGAGCAGAGAAATCAAGATTTCCAGAACTATTTCCACTGCCTAACATCAACTAAAGCAACTGGCTGCATTATAGAACGTCATAAATATCGTGTTTACGCCTCTCTTACCATTGAAGAAGAAAAATTCATACGGGACTTCCTTCAAGCGCGAAGTAAGGTCATCGAAACTGAAATAAATTCGAAGAAGTCCCCAGGTTTCGACGTAATAACTGGAAAACTCCTAAAGGAACTTTCATATGAGGGATTTCCCATGATAACTGTAATCTATAAAGGGATATTAAGGACGGGATACTTCTCTGGCCAATGGAAGGTGGCCCAAATAGCAATGGTCCCAAAACCGGAGAAACCGCCATCAGATGTGCCCTCATACAGACCTATTAGTCGTTACCCGTCAATGGTTTGTAAAAAATTGTTCGCCATGCGAATGTCACCGCTAATTGGCGAAAATCAGCGAAATCCCAACTAACAGTTTGGATTTCGTCGACAATACGCTACAATCGAACAAGTACTTGCATCAAAAATCAGGTTTGACCTGGAGACCAAAACATTCTGTTCAGCGGTATTCATAGACACAAGCCAAGCATTTGACAGGGCGTGGTATGTATCAATTATTTTTTGACCATGTAAGACGTCTGTCTAGGTGGAACCCTAGATATTTGACCTAATCTTCTTGAGTAGTGAGTTTCCGTTAAGGTGAACTAGAGGGCAAGTAGTTTTTTTAGTAGTATAAGTGGCCTGTGTTGGTTTTTGTATATTTGCTTTAATGCGTCGTGTTCCATCATCTTTCAAAAAGGCTTAGGTGGTTTGTAAGTTTCTGAAAACTATATCTGCATTAGTATGGGAAGCCAGTATTGCCATGTAGTCCAAGAAGGTTGCTATTGTCGTGTTTCTAGTTGAAGATTAGGTATAATGTCGGACCAGTCGCGCGACACCAGATGTTGTGGATAGAAGGGCTGAAGTGGAGTCGGAATATTTCACGAAAAAGTATTTTTTAGTGAGGTATGACGTGAGGATTTGAAAGAAGGTATACGGTAAATGTCACTTGAGGTTGTAGAGTAGATCTACATACGGCCCTGTCAAATGCTTGGCTTGTGTCTATGAATACCGCTGAACAGAATGTTTTGGTCTCCAGGTCAAACCTGATTTTTGATGCAAGTATATGTACTTGTTCGATTGTAGCGTATTGTCGACGAAATCCAAACTGTTAGTTGGGCTTTCGCTGATTTTCGTCAATTAGCGGCGACATTCGCATGGCGAACAATTTTTTACAAACCATTGACGGGTAACGACTAATAGGTCTGTATGAGGCCACATCTGATGGCGGTTTCTCCAGTTTTGGGACCATTGCTATTTGGGGCACCATCCATTGGCCAGAGAAGTATCCCGTCCTTAATATTCCTTTATAGATTACAGTTATCTTGCGAAATCTTCAAATTCAATGCAATGGAAATATATAAATAAAACATCAAACGTGTTGTTTTATAGTTCTATTTCGTACTTTTTTAAACGTCCCCAAAATGAAAAGATTGCTGTAGGTAAACAAGTAATAGAAAAAAAACTTCTTTTGACGTTAAAGATAAACTACCCTGTGAACTAAAGTATCATGATTCTGTAAATAGTTATAGTGTACCTGTATCAAATTTTCAGAATTTAATCTGCCTGGGATACTTGCCGAGAAACTAAGAAAGAAAAATGTCGTCAACTGCATAGGGCAGCAGTTGTATATAGAGAAAGCATTTTTCAATATATCGTTCAGTAACCTGAAATGCGGTATGAGGTATCAGTTGCATGAAATGGGGTAGTAGACTTTTTTTATATTGTATGTGATAGTACCAAGATGCCAAATCCAATTTTTCGACCTCCGCGACCTTCCGGATCACCGCCAAAAAGAGGTAAAACCGCCGAAATTTTGCACTTTTTTTAGGTTTGGCCAATTTTGACCATGAAGGAGCACTTTTTCAAAGAAGACAATTCTATTCATTTCAAAAGTACATTAAGTTTGTTACAATCTAAGACCAAAATGATTACTATAGGGCTAATAGTTTCCGAGATATAGCTCCTCAGAGTTCATCGAAAAAGCGGTAAGACCCCCGAAAATATGCTTTTTTTTAGATTTGGCCAATTTTGACTATGAAGGAACACTTTTCCAAAAAAGATAATTATATTCATTTTGAAAGCACATTAAATTTGCTACAATTTAAGACCAAAATGGTTACTTAAGGTCTAATAGTTTCCGAAATATCGCTCCTCAGAATTAGTCTAAATTTACACCCATGCTATTTTTCAAGTATTAACCTATAGAACTGAGTTCAAAGGTTCAAAATAAGAATAGAATAGAATTGAATAGAATAGAAAACCTTTAGTCTTATTCAAACAAATTCATTTTTTACATTGGAATCTTAAAAATAATCCCTCGTAAATGGTTCATGTTGTCAAGTGGGTATTACCAGAAATATGAAAAGGCGACAGGGAAAACGCGTTTCAATTTTGTCTAAACTCCTTGGAAGGTCCAGGTACAAGATACTCTTCAGCCTCTGTGTCCATGTTCTTTTGTTCTTCTTCAGCCTGGTCAATTCATTTTAAGAGTACATTAAATTTGCTACAATTTAAGACCAAAATGGTTACTAATGGTCTAATAGTTTTCGAGATATCGCACCCCAAAGTTGGTCAAAACTTCAACCCATGCTATTTTTCAAGTATTAACTTATAGAATTGGCATAAAAACCTTTAATAATACCTCTCAAATAGTTCAATAATGTATAAATTTAGTATATGAAACATTCGGTTCGGGTTACATTAACATGCAAACGCATTTTGCGACTGGTTGCTGCATCACCCTCCATTCCCTAATACGAAAGTCGTCATGTCTATAAGCAGTGGACTTGTTGGAGTGGAAGAGGTCAACTGTCACATGGCTAGAGATATGGGTAAGGAAGCGATGTTGAAGGTTGTAGGGGAAAACTACGAAAATTTCAAATTCAAAAGGAAGAATAAAGTGGTATCACTTTCTTCTGTGAATACTGTGACTGTTGGCAAGAGACAGGTGACGGTTGACCCCCTAACACTGTGTCACAGCCGGATGAAGAACTGAAGAACTTCACACACGAGCTTTCACCATATCCTCTGTCCCTACTAACACAGTAACATCTACTTTCAGAAGTGCGGAAGAGGTAAAATACCAGATGTCCTCTATTCAACCACCTCGATATCTTCTTACCGTCACCTCAAGCCCTTCACCCATGCCTTTAGTGGATGTGATTCTACGTCATGCTTCTTTGGTCAGGGATAAAACAAGTTGTTATCAATTGTTAACAATGGGGGTGGGTTCTTACAGCTCACGGCCTTTATGATATCGAGGGATGCGGCCCCTTCCCACCTCATGCAAATGATCTCCTGCAACTGCAAGAAAGGATGTGACAATGCATGCTGTTGCAGAAAAGCAGGCTTGAAGTGCTCTATTGTATGTAGCCAATGTAGTGAACAGTCCTGCGAGAATCGGCCAGATATCATCGTTGACATGGATACTGCCAAGCTCGATGACCTACTACATGACGATGAGCTAGATGGACTGCTTGTATATCCTAACAGCCCTCCAGATAAGGAAATTGACCAGGCTGAAGAAGTACAGGAGAACATGGACACAGAGGGTGAAGAGTATCTTGAACCTGGACCTTCCAAGAGGTTTAAACCAAATTGAAAGGCGTTTTCCCTGTCGCCTTTTCATATTTCTGGTAATACCCACTCGACAACATGAGCCATTTACGAGGGATTATTTTTAAGATTCCATTGTAAAAAATGATTTTGTTTGAATAAGACTAAAGATTTTCTATTCTATTCAATTTTATTCTATTCTTATTTTGAACCTTTGAACTCAATTCTATAGGTTAATACTTGAAAAATAGCATGGGTGTAAATTTCAACCAATTCTGAGGAGCGATATTTCGGAAACTATTAGACCTTAAGGAACCATTTTAGTCTTAAATTGTAGCAAATTTAATGTGCTTTCAAAATGAATAGAATTGTCTTTTTCGGAAAAGTGTTCCTTCATGGTCAAAATTGGCCAAATCTAAAAAAAGTGCTTTTTTTCTTCGGTTTTACCTCTTTTTGGCGGTGATCCGGAAGGTCGCGGAGGTCGAAAAATTGGATTTGGCATCTCGGTACTATCACATACAATATAAAAAAAGAAATCTACTACCCCATTTCATGCAAGGTAAAATGTACTAGGTTACTGGGCTAATAGGTAAGTCACGTTAAATCGGCGCTACTTTGACATCAGACCTCGCTGTTAAATTCTGGACGTACCTTATTGAAATACAGGCTAAGTTAAAAGAGAGAAATGAGCTTTAACAAAACCAAAATAACAGTATGAAAAAAGTTGGCCGTTGTGGTCGCTCGCCATAGTTGGCCGTTATGGTCATTTTGGCTGTTGTGGTCACACTCCATAGTTGGCCGTTGTGGTCACTCACCCTAGTTGGCCGTTGTGGTCATTTTGGCCGTTGTGGCCACTCGCCACAGTTGGCCGTTATGGTCATTTTGGCTGTTGTGGTCACGCTCCATAGTTGGCCGTTGTGGTCACTCACTCTAGTTGGCCGTTGTGGTCATCGTCACCAGCGACGCCAATACATAAGCGTCGGTGGACGTTGTGGTCAAAACTGCGGATGGGGTGGAGTTTCTAGTTGGCCGTTGTGGTCATGGTGGCCGTTATGGTCAAGTTTCGAGTTGGGCGATATGGTCAAATTGGCCGTTGTGGCTGTTGGCCGTTATGGTCACGGAGACCGTTGTGATTATGACCACAACGGCCAAAATAGCGATTGGCCGTTGTGGCCAGGCCCCGCAGATTCGATCCCCGGCTGAGCTGGTAATGTTTAATAGCGGAGAAAAATTAAAAACATGCCTTCTTCTCGGATAGGAAGTAAAACTGTAGGTCCCGTGTCAATGCGATGTTTGGCACGTTAAAAATCCCTACTTGGGGTGGAATTCCCTGAGGGAGTAAAGTGTTTCCTTGACAACAACAACAAGTAAACAACAAAAAAAAGTAATCGCGGTACATGTTAGGATTTATTATCCTGAAACTATGTGATTTTGGCAATTGTCCGAATGACATGTAACGAAATTTTGAATTTTTGCGATTAAGTCCTTTAGACGTGCAAAAAATAGCGTATATACCACTGGACTAAAAGTGTTTTTTAAGTGTTAATTAATAATTTAAAAAATGCATTTTAGTCCCTGAATATATAATATACATTATGTCCGCTCGGGTGATTATGACATGATTATGACCTATTTTGCGGACTGTTTCTAGAGCGTAAATCGCTAAATTAGAGCACCCCCTTTTACTACTCTTGTTTACGACGTCTCCATAGTAATAAGAATAATTATTTATTTATTTATTTATTTAAATCCAAACAGGCAAATCTGCCTAATTACATGAATTCAGTACAATGTGTTAGGATACATATATACAGATCAATTCAATACATTATTATTATATAATATGTTATAGACACACCAAGGGCTCAACCAGATTAAGATGATTCATTCATTCATTTTATAATAGTCGATCACACTGCATCTAAATTTAACATATGTAATATGAAAAATGTCAATTCTTAAATGCAAATGTACATAATTAAGTAATTTTAACATTTTAATCAACGGTTTACTATGGGTTATTACTTTAAAAGGTATATGAAATAAGCTAGTTGTTCTGACACTTCTTCTGGGTACTTTCAAAGGACACATTGCTAAAAGTTCGTTACAGTCGATGGCATTATTGACAATCTTAAATCCAAAGGACAGCATAGAACACTCGCGTCTGTCATGTAGTGACGGTAAATTGAAATTATTCCGTAAGTCCACTGTTCTTATTGTTCTGTAGTCAGGGTAATCACCAAACTTTTTAAAGTATAGGAAGCGTAGGAATCTATTTTGAATTTTTTTTTTATTATTATAGACCAATTATAGACCATAGCACCTACCTACTTGAAGTTTAGGACTTTTTAAATTATTTTTATTTTAAATTAAACTTAATTTAATCTTAGACCGCACATTTAAAGTACGCATTTCGGGCTTAATTAGTGTTTTAGAGCTCTTTATCGTCTTAGCGCCTTCGGTTTTCGCTTCAGGCGCTAACTGACTGCACGGGCTGTAAGACACTCAATTAAGCCCTTAATATACTATTAAAGACTAGAAAAAGCCTAATCTTGATTAGGCGAAATGTCATTCGAAAAAAAATTATTTTATTCTTAATTAATACAAAAAAATAAAAAGGCTGCAAGTCCTCGAAGATTTATTAATCTCTTTTACAATGTATTTTAGTTTTATTGCCTAATTACAAATAATCAGACGTCGATGAAATTAAATCTAAAAATTTCCCTATCGAAATTTTGTAACAGCACAATAATACAACTTTTCTAAACCGATTTCCGCTCGTAAGAAATAAAATCGGCTATTTAGGGTATTTCCGTTCTCTTCTGTAATAGAATTAAAATCAATATTGTATAACTTTCATTTCCATCGTTGCCACTTGTTCGGATCTCACTTTGCGCATCATTCATACAAGCTTCACACAAGAAATTATACGTCTGAAAAATATACATCTGGCGCAGCGACTCCAGGCGTCAACTCCTTGAACTAATCTGTATAATTCTAGCCGTTTTGGCAACATCTGAGGTCCAGCCCATTTTTTCAGTATCGCCAACTTATACCTTCGAAAAGCTCTACACGAAATATTATCGAATTTCAAAGTGAGGTCCGTATATTTGTCCTCACTTTGTTTGTGGACCTCACTTGAAACGTGAACTTTGTTCATACGGACCTCACTTTATACACTGGCCGTAAATATATATATATATATATATATATATATATATATATATATATATTGCAGTGATATTGGATAATTAACAATAATAAATTATTTTAAAAATTTTATTATATATTTTGAAACTGTGAATAATTGCCGTTCGATCGTAGATAATTACTTTATAAGTAAATTGATTTTTAATTTAACTGTGAACTTTGGAAATGCTTTTTAACTTCCCTCTTTTATAAATTCTAATATGATTTGAAAATACCTTTTAATAGATTTAATAATGCAATGGTTTTATAATATTAATGTTACGTTAGTTCTTGACTAACTCAAGTTTACGTAAGAGAGTTGGGCGCCAGTTAAATAACTTAAATTAACAGAATTATATTTAATAAAGACTCATCTCAGGGTGAATGTGGATTCTTGTGGTATTAAAAAAAATTATACAAATTGAAATTTAAAAACACTTTTAAAATTGAAATCTTAATTAATTTTTAACTATTACTAAATTGTTCATATCACCTTACTACACTTTACAAACGATAGTCTTTTCTTCAGCAAATGCCAATACAAAAAAGGAAATAACTTCCTACCTTTTTTTTATATATTTCTTCTTTCCCTTTACTATAGATGTCCTCTTTCCCAAACCATTGGCAGAGTAGATCACTTTATGTTAACCCAGGGCTGGTTTCCAATTCAGGGTTGACTTTCTTCCTTTTGCATGGATTTTCCATATAATATCATCCACACACTTGATTTTGGAACTCACTTTTGTTTATTAATTGCGGGTATATATCCCTTTTTCGAAGAACTTGTATTTGCTTTTTGTGTTTAATTAAATAAAACACCGATTGATGGTTTTAATCGAAGATTTATTATCTTGCTTATTTAGCAAGTAAATTAACTTTAAAAGGTGGTTCTTTTTACACTTTTACAATTTACAACCTTTTTAATACTTTCGCCGTATTCCATACATCAACCAACTTAACTATTTATTTACAATATTATCAGCCACGACTTTACTGGATTTACTATAATATCTTTACTCTTTCGTCGTTTAACAGTAAGTGATTATTTACATATTTACTATATTTCTTACACGACTTTACTGCGTCGCTTTCTATCAGGAACTCCTATAAAATTATGATTTTCTATGCTTATATACTATAGACTATTTACATAATTATATTACACAATTTGACGTCACCTTACAAACTAATACAAACTGTACACTCATATAATACATAATAGCAGATTAATATTCTTATAAAAATGACACATCTATTACAGATTAATTACACAATACTTTTACGCAATAATAACGAACTATTTACATAAACAAAACCTTAAAAGAATCACATAACCCGTCGATAATGCTCATTTGAAATTATACATAATTGAATTACATCATAACAAAAACTTTCGAACAACTGGATTGTATATGTACACTTAAGTAATCGGTGAGTAAGCTAATAAATAATGAAACATGTATTATTTAACCTTATTATAAAAAGTATACATTGGTTGTGTAATCAATGACACACCATAAAAATAACTCAAATTTATTTTTAACTGGGAAAAGTTGATAAAAATATTCCAAAAGTGTTAGTATTTAACAAAGATTTTAGATTTTCACAAAATTTTCAAAATTTTCCAAAATTTTGAAACTACCATCCACAGCAATATATATATATATACATATATATTATATATATATATATATATATATATATATATATATATACCAACAGCCTTGGTAGTGTAATGTCTGGCGTGCCGGACTTTCACCCAAGCGGCCCGGGTTCGACTCCTGGTGCTGGCAGATCTGGTTAAGGTTTTCTGCAGTTTCCCTTAGCTGTAACACAAATGTGGGATTTGCGCTGTTCCATCTATAAGTCGGCTGCAGCCGCACATTGGGCCTACATAATATAATAATCGCCCCCCTCCCTCCCGCACAAGCTTATAGCTTCTGGGGCCTTGGTTTAGGTTATGGGTTGTAGTAATTATTATTATTATTATTATATATATATATATTATATATATATATATATAAATATATATAATATATATATATATATATATATATATATATATATATATATATATATATATATGTTACATTTTAAGTTTCCGCGGATATTATATGATACTTCACTTACTTTTTCCGGGTTTCACTCCGCGTATTCACTATTCGGCTCCTAGAGGAACCAGACAATGGGTTGACGACGTTTCGGCAAGATCACACTTGCCATCTTCAGGTCACTTCTAACTTCCTTCTGCTTCGCGTGGTTACACGATGTAGACTGACGTCTTGCTGTAGCGGTTGGTCTTTATATACGGTTACGGTGTTGCGCATGGTTTGCGGTCGGCTGGTTTTTGGCGCGGCTGCGTGTCATTGGTCTCGCTTGATCCGGTGGCTTTCTCTCGGCTTTCCCTTTTATCGTTCTGCTTGTGCTGGTTTTTCGCTTCTTGACGGTGATGCTGGTTATAGCTGGTTTCCAAGCTGATGGGTAGTCGCTGTGTATCGTCCCTGGTATTAAGATTGTTCGGACGTTTCCTCGATCTCAATGGCTTCTCTTATGGTTCGTCGGGGTCTTATGTTGTATATCGCTAAAACTTTTGTATTTTCGAAATCTATGTTATGAGATGTACCACTTACATGTTGTGCTAGTGAAGACGTTCTCTCATTTTTGTTGACTGCATTTCGGTGTTCTTCTCTTCTTACTTGAATTCTTTCTGTTGGTCTGCCCTATGTAGGATTCCCCCGCAGTCTTTACATGGGATCTCGTATACTCCTTGGCTTTCTAGTGGTATTTTTTGCTTTTGCGGATGGAAGGCATGTTTCCAATCTTCTTGTCGGTGTTGAAGATGGTGTCGATGTTGTGTTTTCTCAGCACTCTACTTATTTTGTCCGTGGTCCCTTTGATGTACGGTAAGTGCGCTTTGGATACCGATGTTTCTTCTTCCTTTGGCTTTGGGTCCCTTGGTGTTAACGCTTTCTTGATATTTCTGGAAGAGAAACCATTTTGTTTTAATGCCAACTTCACCTGTTCTAGTTCTTGATGTTTATTATCGTCATCAGTCAATCGTTGTGATCTAGTTATTAATGTCTTGACTACTGACTGTAGGTTGCGCTGGGTGGTGATGTGACTGCGCGTTCAGGTAGCGATTTGTGTGGGTTGATTTTCGGTATACTGGTATCCCAGGCTGCCGTCTTCCTTCTTGATTATAGATACATCTAGGAAAGGTAGTTGATTGTCCTTTTTCCACCTCCATTGTGAATTTGATCTTCTGGGTGTATGTTGTTTAGATGCTGTAAGAAGGTCTGCAGCTTCTCTTCTCCATGGGTCCATATAATAAAAGTATCGTCTACATATCTTAGCCATAGTTTAAGGGTTTGTCACTTGCCGTTTCTATTGCTCGGACTTCTAATTCTTCCATGAATAGGTTCGCTATTACCGGCGATAAAGGTGATCCCATAGGTGCTCCTTCCACTTGTTTGTACCGTTGATCTTTGTAGATGAAGTAGGTGTTGTTTTAGGCAGTGTCTTGTTAACCTCGATGATTTCATTTGGGACTTGGTATTTCCGTTGTATCATATCTACTGCTTCTTTTACTGGAACATTCGAGAATAAAGAGGTTACATCAAAGCTTACCAGCAGATCTCCTGGTGCCACTGTTATGTCTTTTATACGCTCGATGAAGTGGCTTGCGTTCTTTACGTAAGATTCGGCTTCGTTCGGCATAAGGTTGCAGTTGCTTGGCCAGGAATTTCGCTAGAGGTTTGCAGTGGTGATCCAATGGAGCTTACGATGGGTCTTAGTGGACACCTTCCTTGTGGACTTTTGGTAATCCGTACAGCCTTAGGGCATGATGACGACTTCTCTCTCGGAATTAGTTGTAACTGTTGTTCTTGACTGAAACTGCAGGCTTTTTATTTTGGCTTTAGTGGTCTTTTCCAAGTATGTTGTAGGAATCCGTTGAGATTGTTTGGTATCCAGGATCATTTAGTAAGGTTTCTATTTTTCTTTCATATTCACCCTTATCCATGACTACGGTTGCGTTGCCTTTGTCTGCTGGTAACACGATTACGCTAGTATTCGCCCGTAGGTCGCGTAAGGCTTGGATTTCTTCGTGGGATAAGTTCTTCTTCGGTGGCTTGGCTGTTCTCAGTATACGTGACACGTCTTGACGTATAATTTCGGCGGGTATTTTCCTGGGATCCCTGTTATTGATGCTTCGACTCCGCAAATAATGTTTTCTATTGGAATCCGGTTTGGCGCTACTGCATAGTTAAATCCTTTCGATAGCAACGCTATGTTGTCGGCTTCATCCAGCGGTAGATCTGAAAGATTGAAAACTACTTTCTTTGGTTCAACTTGGTGGTTGATGTACTTCCTGGGCTGTTGTTCGGCTTGTAGCTTCTCAAATTTCTTCTTCCTGGTTAGAAGTTGTCAAATTAGCGTCAGTTTCTGCGCGAAACTCCGTTAGGTTATCTAGTGTGGACCATATAGCTGGATGAATTGTGTTACTTAAACGAAGGTGTAACTGTAGTAGATCGATGTTGATGCTATTTAGCGCCCTTCTGGGTATCGTGAATTGCTTCTCTTGTCAATGCTAGGCTTGCTCTTCTCAAGATGTTCCTCGTTGGTTGTTCTTTTTGTGGAACGTCAGCTTCATGGGAATTTGGTATTATATTCTCGTCCCGGCAGCGTTCCAGGAATGCGAGGGTTGCACAGCAGCTTGTTTTCTTTTGGATCGTAGCTTCTCCAACTTCTTGACGTCTCGTAGAATCTCCTCTCCTAAAACCCTCCCGTAAAGGTTATTAATGTTACATTTTAAGTTTCCGCGGATATTATATGATACTTCACTACTTTTCCGGGTTCACTCCGCGTAATCACTATTCGGCTCCTAGAGGAACCAGACAATGGTTGACGACGTTTCGGCAAGATCACACTTGCCATCTTCAGGTCACTTCTAACTTCCTTCTGCTTCGCGTGGTTACACGATGTAGGACTGACGTCTTGCTGTAGCGGTTGGTCTTTATATACGGTTACGGTGTTGCGCATGGTTGCGGTCGGCTGGTTTTTGGCGCGGCTGCGTGTCATTGGTCTCGCTTGATCCGGTGGCTTTCTCTCGCTTTCCCTTTTATCGTTCTGCTGTGCTGGTTTCTGCTGTGCTGGTCAAGAAAGCGTTAACACCAAGGGACCCAAAGCCAAAGGAAGAAGAAACATCGGTATCCAAAGCGCACTTACCGTACATCAAAGGGACCACGGACAAAATAAGTAGAGTGCTGAGAAAACACAACATCGACACCATCTTCAACACCGACAAGAAGATTGGAAACATGCTTCCATCCGCAAAAGCAAAAATACCACTAGAAAGCCAAGGAGTATACGAGATCCCATGTAAAGACTGCG
This sequence comes from Agrypnus murinus, assembly GCA_929113105.1. Taxonomy (NCBI): domain Eukaryota; kingdom Metazoa; phylum Arthropoda; class Insecta; order Coleoptera; family Elateridae; genus Agrypnus; species Agrypnus murinus. Next base: position 99,873,915 of record OV816026.1, on the reverse strand, counting down.
GGGAATCCTACATAGGGCAGACCAACAGAAGAATTCAAGTAAGAAGAGAAGAACACCGAAAATGCAGTCAACAAAAAATGAGGAGAACGTCTTCACTAGCACAACATGTAAGTGGTACATCTCATAACATAGATTTCGAAAATACAAAAGTTTTAGCGAATATACAACATAAGACCCGACGAACCCATAAGAGAAGCCATTGAGATCGAGAAAACGTCCGAACAATCTTAATACCAGGGACGATACACAGCGACTACCATCAGCTTGGAAACCAGCTATAACCAGCATCACCGTCAAGAAGCGAAAACCAGCACAGCAGAACGATAAAAGGGGAAAGCGAGAGAAAGCCACCGGATCAAGCGAGACCAATGACACGCAGCCGCGCCAAAAACCAGCCGACCGCAACCATGCGCAACACCGTAACCGTATATAAAGACCAACCCGCTACAGCAAGACGTCAGTCTACATCGTGTAACCACGCGAAGCAGAAGGAAGTTAGAAGTGACCTGAAGATGGCAAGTGTGATCTTGCCGAAACGTCGTCAACCATTGTCTGGTTCCTCTAGGAGCCGAATAGTGAATACGCGGAGTGAACCCGGGAAAAGTAGTGAAGTATAATATATATATATATATATATATATATATATATATATATATATATATTATATATATATATATATATATATATATATATATATAATATATAATATATATATATATATATAATATATATATATATATATATATATATATATATATATATATATATATATATATATATATATTAGTTGAAATTAATTTTTATTAAGTTGAATAATGATTTTACATTAAATAATATTTAGAATGCAAATTCATATAGATAATTAAATTAATAATATTCAAAAAAAAATATCTAGTTACTTTGTATGTCTGCTTTAAACATCTAATTCATATGGAAAATTTCTCGCTATGCTGGTAGTCGTACTCTGTAGCTCAGTTGGTAGAGATACCACCTAGACAGTGGAGGGTCCTGGGTTCGAGTCCCAGCAGAGTCGATGATAAATTTTTCTATATGAATTTGCATTCTAAATTATTATTTATATTATATATATATATATATATATATATATATATATATATATATATATATATATATATATATATATATATATATATATATATATATATATATATATATATACTATATATATGTTACATTTTAAGTTTCCGCGGATATTATATGATACTTTACCACTTTTCCGGGTTTCACTCCGCGTATTCACTATTCGGCTCCTAGAAGAACCAGACAATGGTTGACGACGTTTCGGCAAGATCACACTTGCCATCTTCAGGTCACTTCTAACTTCCTTCTGCTTCGCGTGGTTACACGATGTAGACTGACGTCTTGCTGTAGCGGTTGGTCTTTATATACGGTTACGGGAGTTGCGCATGGTTGCGGTCGGCTGGTTTTTTGGCGCGGCTGCGTGTCATTGGTCTCGCTTGATCCGGTGGCTTTCTCTCGCTTTCCCTTTTATCGTTCTGCTGTGCTGGTTTTCGCTTCTTGACGGTGATGCTGGTTATAGCTGGTTTTCCAAGCTGATGGTAGTCGCTGTGTATCGTCCCTGGTATTAAGATTGTTCGGACGTTTCTCGATCTCATATGGGCTTCTCTTATGGTTCGTCGGGTCTTATGTTGTATATTCGCTAAAACTTTTGTATTTTTCGAAATCTATGTTATGAGATGTACCACTTACATGTTGTGCTAGTGAAGACGTTCTCTCATTTTTGTTGACTGCATTTCGGTGTTCTTCTCTTCTTACTTGAATTCTTCTGTTGGTCTGCCCTATGTAGGATTCCCCGCAGTCTTTACATGGGATCTCGTATACTCCTTGGCTTTCTAGTGGTATTTTTGCTTTTTGCGGAAGGAAGCATGTTTCCAATCTTCTTGTTCGGTGTTGAAGATGGTGTCGATGTTGTGTTTTCTCAGCACTCTACTTATTTTGTCCGTGGTCCCTTTGATGTACGGTAAGTGCGCTTTGGATACCGATGTTTCTTCTTCCTTTGGCTTTGGGTCCCCTTGGTGTTAACGCTTTCTTGATATTTCTGGAAGAGAAACCATTCTGTTTTAATGCCAACTTCACCTGTTCTAGTTCTTTGATGGTTTATTATCGTCATCAGTCAATCGTTGTGATCTAGTTATTAATGTCTTGACTACTGACTGTAGTTGCGCTGGGGTGGTGATGTGGACTGCGCGTTCAGGTAGCGATTTGTGTGGGTTGATTTTCGGTATACCTGTGTATCCCAGGCTGCCGTCTTCCTTCTTGATTATAGATACATCAAGGAAAGGTAGTTGATTGTCCTTTCTTCCACCTCCATTGTGAATTTGATCTTCTGGTGTATGTTGTTTAGATGCTGTAAGAAGGTCTGCAGCTTCTCTTCTCCATGGGTCCATATAATAAAAGTATCGTCTACATATCTTTAGCCATAGTTTAGGTTTGTCACTTGCCGTTTCTATTGCTCGGACTTCTAATTCTTCCATGAATAGGTTCGCTATTACTGGCGATAAGGGTGATCCCATAGGTGCTCCTTCCACTTGTTTGTACCGTTGATCTTTGTAGATGAAGTAGGTGTTGTTTAGGCAGTGTCTTGTTAACTCGATGATTTCATTTGGGACTTGGTATTTCCGTTGTATCATATCTACTGCTTCTTTTACTGGAACATTCGTGAATAAAGAGGTTACATCAAAGCTTACCAGCAGATCTCCTGGTGCCACTGTTATGTCTTTTATACGCTCGATGAAGTGGCTTGCGTTCTTTACGTAAGATTCGGCTTCTTCGGCATAAGGTAGCAGTTGCTTGGCCAGGAATTTCGCTAGAGGTTGCAGTGGTGATCCAATGGAGCTTACGATGGGTCTTAGTGGTACACCTTCCTTGTGGACTTTTGGTAATCCGTACAGCTTAGGGCATGATGACGACTTCTCTCTCGGAATTAGTTGTAACTGTTGTTCTTGACTGAAACTGCAGGCTTTTATTTTGGCTTTAGTGGTCTTTTCCAAGTATGTTGTAGGATCCGTTGAGATTGTTTGGTATCCAGGATCATTTAGTAAGGTTTCTATTTTTCTTTCATATTCACCCTTATCCATGACTACGGTTGCGTTGCCTTTGTCTGCTGGTAACACGATTACGCTAGTATTCGCCCGTAGGTCGCGTAAGGCTTGGATTTCTTCGTGGGATAAGTTCTTCTTCGGTGGCTTGGCTGTTCTCAGTATACGTGACACGTCTTGACGTATAATTTCGGCGGTATTTCCTGGGATCCCTGTTATTGATGCTTCGACTCCGCAAATAATGTTTTCTATTGGAATCCGGTTTGGCGCTACTGCATAGTTAAATCCTTTCGATAGCACGCTATGTGTCGCTTCATCCAGCGGTAGATCTGAAAGATTGAAAACTACTTTCTTTGGTTCAACTTGGTGGTTGATGTACTTCCTGGGCTGTTGTTCGGCTTGTAGCTTCTCAAATTTCTTCTTCTGGTTAGAAGTTGTCAAATTAGCGTCAGTTTCTGCTCGAAACTCCGTGAGGTTATCTAGTGTTGACCATAGAGCTGGATGAATTGTGTTACTTAAACGTATGTAAGTGTAGTAGCTCGATGTTGATGCTATTTAGCGCCCTTCTGGTATCGTGAATTGCTTCTCTTGTCAATGCTAGGCTTGCTCTTCTCAAGATGTTCCTCGTTTGGTTGTTCTTTTTTGTGGAACGTCAGCTTCATGGAATTTGGTATTATATTCTCGTCCCGGCAGCGTTCCAGGAATGCGAGGTTGCACAGCAGCTTGTTTCTTTTGGATCGTAGCTTCTCCAACTTCTTGACGTCTCGTAGAATCTCCTCTCCTAAAACCCTCCCGTAAAGGTTATTAATGTTACATTTTAAGTTTCCGCGGATATTATATGATACTTTACCACTTTTCCGGGTTTCACTCCGCGTATTCACTATTCGGCTCCTAGAAGAACCAGACAATGGTTGACGACGTTTCGGCAAGATCACACTTGCCATCTTCAGGTCACTTCTAACTTCCTTCTGCTTCGCGTGGTTCCGCAAAAGCAAAAATACCACTAGAAAGCCAAGGAGTATACGAGATCCCATGTAAAGACTGCGGGGAATCCTACATAGGGCAGACCAACAGAAGAATTCAAGTAAGAAGAGAAGAACACCGAAATGCAGTCAACAAAAATGAGAGAACGTCTTCACTAGCACAACATGTAAGTGGTACATCTCATAACATAGATTTCGAAAATACAAAAGTTTTAGCGAATATACAACATAAGACCCGACGAACCATAAGAGAAGCCATTGAGATCGAGAAACGTCCGAACAATCTTAATACCAGGGACGATACACAGCGACTACCATCAGCTTGGAAACCAGCTATAACCAGCATCACCGTCAAGAAGCGAAAACCAGCACAGCAGAACGATAAAAGGGAAAGCGAGAGAAAGCCACCGGATCAAGCGAGACCAATGACACGCAGCCGCGCCAAAAACCAGCCGACCGCAACCATGCGCAACACCGTAACCGTATATAAAGACCAACCGCTACAGCAAGACGTCAGTCTACATCGTGTAACCACGCGAAGCAGAAGGAAGTTAGAAGTGACCTGAAGATGGCAAGTGTGATCTTGCCGAAACGTCGTCAACCATTGTCTGGTTCTTCTAGGAGCCGAATAGTGAATACGCGGAGTGAAACCCGGAAAAGTGGTAAAGTATCATATATATATATATATATATATATATATATATATATATATATATATATAAAATTGAATTAATGACCCCAAAAGGCAAAGGAAAAAATATGATAATATCTAATAGTTAATTCTACAAATAACAATTCATAAATATAGTAATAAACCTCAAATAATTAATTAGTTCATTAGTCTATAAACACTAATTCGACTAAGCATTGATTCTTTAAGTTAATAAACTATTTAAAGATAAATTTCCAAAAGATAATTTAAAAGTTTCAAAATATTTGCGTATACAAAAATATTTCACCTTGAGTGATAACATGTGTAGAAGCGGCGGTAACTGACACGAGAATTCGTCGCCAAAACAAATTATACAAATTACACTAAATTAATATTTCAGATGTAATCATCAATAGATCAACAGTAATTAACATGTAATAAGGAAAGATCTTACTTATTACAACAGCACTAATTGGATCAGCGAGTCTGCTATTGAACCAAAAATTATGAACGGTGTTAGTTGCTGCAGGATCCACTTACACCCAGAAATACGGGAGGACGGAAACAGTCCACTCGACAATATTATTAATGAATATTGTATTGTATTGTATTATATTGTAAATTGTATATAACGAGAAAAGGAAAAAAAAGGCTGAAATAGAAAAACGAATCTTAACTCAAACTACCCACTAATTTGATTATCTAAATAATCTCACCTGAGATTGAGGACGCCTTTAAAAGAAAATCTCCGCAATCAAATCCGCTAAAAGCGGTTATTCATTAGAATAAGTTTCGAACGAGGTCCATACAAATTCCATAAAGGAAGCTTCGTGCTTGAAGATAACGGAACCAAACGCACGCACGGAGAGCCAATATATCAATCGTCCGTTGAACGTAACGCAACAACAGGTACCTTGGAGAGGGCAGCATGATACGCACTCGCGAAATGGAATATTTCGTTTAAGAGTCCTTACACACGTAACAACTTAGATGAAAATTGTAAACCTTGTCTTCTTACAAATTTAAACTGTTTCTCAGAAAATGCAATACTCTTATAAACAACCTCTGATGCATGGATGATACCACCTCGAGAAATAAAATTAACAAATTTTTGTTTAGTGTCATCAGAAGCATAGTAAAGGTGATCGCTAGAGCTTATTGGTCGAAACAGCAAAATATTTATACAGTGTGCACATTTAGAACGTAGACAAATTTTACGAACAATACATGCAGCCATATAATACATTATGTTTTGTTGTAACTCTATACAGTTTGAATTTATGCTAGGTTTGACGGTATTTCTTTATTCTGTATTTTGAAGTTCAGTTCAGTATAACAAGGTATTAGGATTATACTACATACTATCAAAAATCAGTGCACAGCTTTTGAGAAAAGGCTTGCTTTTACATTGTAATTTTAGAGTAAGAAAATCAAAAACTTCTTCTAAAAATCCAGATTCGCAATTAAAACTAGAAAGCCAATTTCGAATTGTACATGAATAAGGCAAGATAAAATGTTTTCTTATCTATGTATATATCCTTTGTCGAATAGAAATGCACAGTTTGTGCAAATTCTTTCATAGTTTCACTATATTTTCGATGCTTGGGAGCCGCTTCTGTATTCTGATATTGGTGCACTAGCATTTCTAATGGGATATCTTTAAAATATGTTTTCATAATTGCATTTAAATTGTCTGTAGTTTTCCCATACTTCTGAAGATTTTGCAGAAGCACCTGCAGAGAGGTAATCTTTTTATTCCTTCGCCTAATTTTTTACTGCAAAGTTTTAACCTTCTTCAACAAATGAGCTTTCTCGTCCAATTTTAAATCACAAGTGGACTTCTCTTCAGCCACATTCTCAAATTCGGGTATTTTGGCAATTTTCTAAAAACAAGAATAATTTGTAATATACAATACATACAACATAAATTTGTGTTACTGGGACTTGCTGGACCTTGAGTATCAAGCTCTTCTTGCTTCATCGAGCATCTCTTTAAAACCCTGTGAGGGCTTTCTTTTGCAGATGCTCTGGAAAACTAAAGACCTGTGGCACAGCATCTTTTTTGAGCAATCTAATTTTACTAATACCTACCGGTGGGCAGCTCATAATTCACATCAGTAAAATGATTACTACGTATTTTGCTATTACGAGAACGTGTTTTCACGTCGTATTGCTCTAATCCATTCTTTTAATATTTTAGGTCGTTTAAATGGAAAATTACAGAGAAAGTAGCACAAGCACAAAATCAAAAATCTAGAATAAAAAGAACAATGTTTTATTGTAAACAACGTTATAGGTTATGTACGTTTACCCATGATATTTAATGTTATTTTCCTTATATTCATTTTTACAACCATATGCTACACAGTATGTAACCATTATTACCACAGATTCTTTATTAAGAATGAAATAGAAAGATCTCAGTAATTTTCTATAAAAATTATGTTTTATTAATATTCTCGGCTTCCTCTAACATCAAAACACGTGGAACAGAAAAGGATAGGTACACTTAACCTCAGGTTATCTCTCTCTGCGTCAACCACCTACATATAACTTAGATGCATAGTCGCCCTTCCAGTTATTTTATATACATTTCACTGATCTAATATATCGAGAGATTACAAACTCTCATCTCAGTTGCTGTGAAATTTCATATTAATTGTCAATAATGTCAGTATAGCGTGCTGGCATACTATATAAAGTTCCTATGTTCTATTTTTCACAGCAACCGAGATGTCGACAGTTTGTAATCTCTCTATAGTTAGTTGGCAGGTTTTTGATCTGTCATATTAGTCAGTTAAAGTACTCGAATAAAAGTTAAAGTCGCATCGTTAACTCCACACATAATGTTGTTTTTAAGCTTTATTTCAGCTCACGAAATTCACCTCGACAGGGTCTCCAGGTGCTTGTTTCCGGGTAAAAAATTTCGTTCATGTGCAATACTACTTTTCGGTTTAAAATGAGTCTGAAATGCATGGATACGAAGTCGCAACTTGTGCGTAGCTTCTTGATTAGATGTTTCGAAAACGAAACATATTTCTTTTTATTTAGAGTAATCACTTCAACGGCTTCCTTTTGTAACACCAATTGTTTTACGAATAAATGGGAATCATCCCGTCAAATTATGAAAATATATATGTATAAATTTAGCAATTTGGCATTGAAGATTACACACGGCATGAGCCGCGCCTCTGTAGTCACCGCTAAGGTGACTGTGATCTTTCACCTTAACGTCGTTTTCTTCAAAGGGTTTCTCGCGAATATGACACGCGGTTGCATTTGCATAATCCAAAATTTGTCGTTGCGTTAACGAAAAGGGCATGTCTTTAACATGTTTCAAATGATCTTTATATATTTTTCTAATATTGATTAATATTAATATTAACATTAATGCATCAGACGGACCGCGGTACAGTTGAAATTTAGATAACGTGTCATCATACGAACACTTAATGTAATAAGCAAACGAATGGGTTCGTGTTCGCCCGATAACATCGTAAATTTTTTTAGAGGATCTGGCTCAGCCGTGTCGACAGGTTTTAAGACACACATGTCAAAATAAGCGTAAACTACAAAAGGTACTTTCAGTTGCTTCTGAACATTGTCAAATCGCAATACATTCCCCGGCCGTTCGCGACCAATTCAGCCCTTCTCAGAAGGCTTAACCCTGTGAACATAAGTTATCCAAGGTTAAGTGGAGGGGATCGTAGTGGAGGACTCAAGGTTAGTAGGTGGAATTGGAGTGGGAGGTGGTTGGTCAAATACGGGTGGTGGAACTGCGGAGCGTCAGTTTGTTCATACACTACCACAAGATGTCCTGTTATCCATAAGTTATAATTATAATTATTGTTATTACTATAATAATGTTACACTGTAAGAGTAGCAACATATCATTCCTCTGTTGTCTACTTATTCCTCTGACCTAAAAATGCCAGAGGAATGAGGATTTAAACCACTTGGTAAAACTAAAAAGCCAAACACGATATTTTCATAATTTCCAATTTTATCAACTGGCATATACTTTGATTTCACATTATATTTCAGAATATAAATAAAAAAAATTGTAATTGTTGTACTTACATGAAACCAGAGGAAAGAAGTATCAACATGTGACACATAAAATAGGCGGTCAAACACACAAGACTTAGAGTTAAAACTTTTCTTAAGCATTTAGATTTACACCGACGATTGCTGTTTGTTTACTGATTGTCGACCGATATTTATGAAATATATGTACCAGCTGTTGACGGAAATCAAAATATTAAAGAAGCCAGAGGAATACTGGAATAATCGGGACAACTTAAAATATAGTATTTTTAATGGAACTTTATGTTGCCAAAATAATTGTTTTGTTCGAAATCCTTGAAGTTAAATAGTATTGTGATGCACGTGACTTATTTAAATTTTAAATGAATTATAACTTTCTGAAGCTACAATTTAATGAACGAGTACTCGGGACATGACAGAGGAATAATATTTTCGTACCGTTTACACCAAAATAATCTATTTTTTATATTTTTTTGACAAATCTGATTAAAGCCTAAATTCTGTTTACAATTTGCTATAGAATTGTGATCTACTTGTAATTAAAATGCTAATAATAGTAAAATGGGCTAGGACTTAAAAAGACGCACATTTCGGACATTCACCCATATACTGATGATGAGAAGAAGAAGAAAGAAGCAGTGAACTAGACCTTTAATTCGCAAAATAACGTTATGAAATATATTTACTCAAAGTTTAAGTTATACATACCTAACAAATAATTCTTACATAAGTCACTATTATATATAGATACGTATATATTTCCATACAATACAAAAGGGAAAAGACTTACTATATTAGACAACGCATTTATTCACACATTAGTTTACACATAACTACTAGATATTTCTTGCATACTTCAGTACAAGTATTAAACATTGAGTATCACTGTTCCATACAAGCATACATAATTCAAGTATAAGTATAAATATTAAATATTAAGTACTAAGTCTAATCTAATTGTAGCGCATTTGTCTTAACCAGCTGGAACGGGTAATGGATTCATCCACTTCCAATTGTCTTCTTTCAGGTCTTCTTGATCTTCTATAGCTGGTTCTGCAACCCTCTCAGCAGGCTCTTGTATCTAACATAACAAATTAACATATAAAAATCTTGTTTAAAATTTAATAAACAAGAAATCTTAATGAGCTGTTTTATTGTTAATAATTAAAAATTTCTTTTCACCACTTTTTTTACTTTTTCACGTAACAGATGTGAAATTATTTAATTAATAAGTTTAAAGCATGTCCGGTAAGAAACCGGACTGAATACAAATAAGAATCTAGTTTAGCTAAATGTAAAGGAAAAACTATATTTTAATATTCTAATTTACGTAAACTAAGATTAGAAATTATTACATTATTTAACATTTAACTACATGCTTAGAAATTTTATTGAGCATTTTAGAACTATGCACCATAAGAGATCGTCCATGTTCTTCAGCGACTTTAGATGACATTTTTTCCAGATGCATCGGAAGCCGGCGAGACATTTTGGCATTTTATTATGTTTCGAGTATTTCTGCTTGCATATGGCTCTAGCTTGTGGCAAATTAGGGGGATTTTTTTTCTTGGGAACGAATTCAAATTTTCTTGAATAAGGTAGTCAGTCATTTTATTTGCATAGTGGGATTTCGCAAGATCAGGCCAAAACAGAACCGTATCTACAGAATGGTACTTCTTGATAAAAGGAATCAGCCGCTTCTTTGCGCATTCTTTTAAATACGTCTCAGTATTATTAGTGCCCTCTGTAATATAAGTCTCGGAGATGTTCCCGTATTCATCAAGTGCTTGCCACACTAAATACTTTTTAAAAAATTTGGTTTTGGGGTTGACTTTATCATTGAATTTAACATTTTTAGGATCGGAACAATGGTAAAATTTCCGTCCTGGAACGTCTTCGGGATTTTTAGGCACGTACGTCTTATCATCAATAACCAATATTTTTTGCCTGTCTTTGTCACATACAACTCGTGCACCCGATTTTCCTCGTGCTTATTGGTTTTGTACGTATCGAGGAACAATTTTTTTCGTCCTCGCTGTTATGTGCAGTTGCTTAGTTTTAATACCAGACAAAGTAGAGTGAGCTATTTTAATCCTATCTGCTAAATTGATGTAAAACTGGACAATTCTTTTCGCACGCAATGTACTTCATATTTTGAAAATCAATGAATACACCTGTCAAATCACGTAACGGGATTAACTTCTGTTGTTCCAAAGCAGTCTACTAAACTCAATCCGGTTACTTACCGGACATGCTTTATTTAGAAAATCTTACCATTTGCACTGGAAAATAGCTCGACGAAAAGTCCGATCTTAATGATTGTCCTGATCCTGATCCTATCCCCCAAAGGCAAAGGGATTCATCACCACCCCATTAGTCCGCCTGCGGAGATGTTGCAACCACCTGCGCATCTCTCCCAAAATACACATCGAAGTCGATAAAGTCGCTTGGTGAATATAATACACTTCCGGAACTACTGCTTTCATCACCGGACATTGTTGAAATGCAACTAGATTCTGCAACTTCGGATTATATAGCATCCCCCGCTAAACCGGAATTCTAACCGGCTTTAAACAATGGGAGTTGCATTAAACGACTTTCCTGTAAATGATAAAATAAAAAAAAGGTACTAAATTACATTAAAATCGGCGGTCTAAAACAACTAATAATGATCAGAGACGAGAAAGATTCTTTATATGATTTAAATGGCATAAAAGTGTTACATAAAAGCTTCACGCCACTGTCTTAATTTTATTTAATTAAGTCAATCGGTTTCTTTATAAATTAAATGAACATCAACATATAAAATTGTTTTGACGGCTATCTAAATGTATCATTTCTTGATATTTGCCAGTTTATTTACGAAACAAAGTATGTGTAAAATTACGCCCCTGCCTGTCCAATAAGTTCTGGCAATAATCTGTATATCGGTGATACCAAACGGAAACCCCCATTCACTGCACGCCACAGCTCCTCGGACGATCAGTTTTTCTTCATCATCCGAAAAAATAGTTTGACCACCAGCTGTTTTCGTGTGTAGGCCCTTATATTTGTTGTATAGAGTTCCATACGGTATGCTGAAGCCCTCCTCTGTTACTTTTTGAAGGGCGTTTTCTAAATTCTCGATAGCGAAATCCTTGTATTTACGGCTACCAAGCTTTCTTGTGTATTTTCGTGGCATACTGTCTTACTGACATACCTTCACACCAGTAAACAACAAATATAATTAGGGTGACTTTGGTAATCAGAGACTCCCCATGGGGTGACATTGATAACGATCAAAGTCAGCCCAGAAACTAATCAAAATTAAGTTTCTAATTCTATTAAAGTTAACCCTGGAATCAGTGTTACCCCGAATGACGGTATATCAGTTACACCCTGTACGTGGTGTATCCAAGAACCTGGAAATATTTCCAAGGCATCATCATTAAGAGATTTTCTGTAACGAAGTTTTAGTCGTCTTTTCTAACATAGCGTTTCTTTTGGGAAAACGTTTTTTAAAAGTTCTATGGTTTCCTCAGTATTCCTTATTAACGTCGTTGGTGTTTCGATGTAATTATCGTTTTAATATTTAGTTCTATAGGTGTTTCAGAGGTAGTATTTGGCTTTCGCTTTCTACGATGGATTAGCGTTCCAGTCTGTTCATTTTTTTACTGTTTTCCAGCTTTCCTGATGTAGCTTATGTATCCTTCACCGCCATTATAATTTTTATAAAAAGTTTTCTAAATTTTAACATTTTTATTATTCTGCATATAAAATACTTTTTGCCTGTTTAATTTGGGCTTTTTGCAGCAACTTGCTTCAACATCATCCACACCGTCGATAATATGGTGTTGGTGCCTCTTTCTGGTTTTCTTTAGCATTATCCACACTTCAAGACTGTGAAGGTACCTGTTCTTCTTGTACTCTTGCCATTTTGAATTTTCGTCTTTCATTTTTTATTGTTCTTTCTACCTCGTTTAAGTTAAGTCGCTTATTGTCATCAAACCAATCTCGTACTTGTTACAACATTCTCAAATTTAACAAAAATCTCAAATTTACAAGAGCAGTTAACTTTTGTCAAGGATGAGTACAAATATTTTTACCAGAATATACTTGGAAATGACAAACCGAAGAACAAGCGAACAAAAACTAAATAAATTACATTTGTTTTTTGTACTTTTCTAAATTTAAAAATAAAAATATTAACCTTTAAAACCTTCATTCAATATTTCAAAGTAGTTGTTCTTATTTTTATTAATGGATAAAGGTGTCATAATAATAATAATAATAATAATAATAGGTTTATTGATGAAAATACAAACGGCATTGCTGCCCCTTACATGTAATTGATATTATATAAAAATGATACTATTAATACATTAGAGTAAATTACACAGTGTACAACAACATATACTATAAATAACAGGAAAACAAAATAGTACGTTAATACAATCATGCAAACAGGTAACGGTAGTAGTTAATGTAAACAACATTTATTAATTATGGTTTTTTTTGAATCATGAAAAATATCTGCAGCCTCCAGTATTCTATTGGCAGTTAATTGCACATGGCTTAAGGGGGTAATTATCATTGGTACCTGAAATAAGTTCATTGTTGTTTGTCTAAGATGCATTATTGGTATTCTAAAATTAATGAGTTCGAGTAAAATAGAACTATCAATAAAGTTGTTTAATAACTTACTTACAAATAGAGCCATTGCTATATCCCTCCTTCTTGCTAAAGTAATTAGTGTTAAATCATACTTATTTTCAATAAATTTCAATTGATCCAAATAAGATATGGTAAATGGGTATTTAGGATATATACCTGTGATTTTCTTATACAACCACCTAATGAACAATTTTTGAACTTTCTCAATATTGTCAATCAATACATATTTAGTAGGTGACCATACAACTATAGCATATTCAAGGACCGATCGTACATAGATACTAAAAAGATTACATAATAGTTTGACATTATTAAAATACTTGATATTTCGGGTTATAAAGAATAAATTCTTATAACTCCGTCTTACAATATCATTGACATGATTGTCAAATGTGAAAGTATTAGTGAACAACACTCCTAAATCTTTTATTGTACATTTTTCTTTCAATTCCTTATTATCAAGTACAAAATTGTAGTGGATAGTATTTTTCGCTCTAGTGTATTTGACTATATAACACTTGTCACTATTTAGTGCAAGATCATTATCACTAAACCAACCAGCGACACTATTAAGATCTTCCTGAAGAACTTCACAGTCAGATTCACTATAAACAGAGAGGAAGATTTTGAAATCATCTGCGTAAAGTAGACACTGAGCATTACTCACATTTTTAGGCAGATCATTAATGAAAATATTAAAGAGGAGGGGGCCGAGGCAGCTTCCTTGCGGCACACCAGAACTCGGTATAAATGTTGAAGAAGTTACTCCATTCACTATTACATAGTTTCTTCTATTTACCAGATATGAATCAATTAAACTTACTGCATTTTTGCTAAAACCAAATTTATATAACTTTTCCATAATTCCCTGAAAAGACACCGAATCAAAAGCTTTACTAATGTCTGTGTAAGCACAGAAAACTTGCCCACCCTTAGCGATATGGTATGATGTATATTCTGAGAAGGTCATCAAATTAGTAGTTGTACTTCTTTTCTTAATGAATCCATGTTGACATGCTGAGAGTGATTTTTCCACATGCTTGTATATTTGATTGTGCAGTCATGTACATCTAATTTGCCAAAAACAGTTGAAGATAAGATAATATCACATTAGCACTATCTGTACTTAAAATCCATGGTACAGATCTACATTGTGGCAAATTTTCATTAATAAAAGTTATATGATAAAAAAGTACCATAACAAAATGTTTGAACGTTAATAACTCGAAATAAGATTTTTGTGACATACCACCTTTATCCACTTACCCCTTCAATTATCTCATCGGAGATAGTGGCTATCCCTGTCGACGATATCTTCTAACACCTCTTTTTAACCTCCAAACTGCAGCAGAAGAAGCGTATAATACTGCTCACATTAGAACTCGGAATACTGTGGAGAGACGTTTTGGACTTTTGAGGAAGAGGAGGTTCCCTTGCCTGCACATTGGGATGGCATTACAGGTGCAACATGTATTGCTTTTTATTGTAGCCTGCAGCGTGTTAGATAATCTGGCAATCGATCTTAATGATGCTCAACCAGAACAGGAATATCCTTTACAAGATGATGTTCACGGTATACATGAAGCTGTAGCAGCAATTCCCAATCAAAATGATGCTGTGAGAAGAACAATTATTAATAATGTTTTTAATGTATAGAATTTAATTTTAAAAATTTATTTATTTAAAATTTTTATACATTTTTGTTTTGTTACTGTTCACTTAACTAAAACATTATTTATGTCATTGCACATGAAAAGAGAAACCAGGTGTACGATCCTAGTTTAGGAGAAAAATTCTGTTTTGTGAATACATTTCTAAAATAGTTATTTATTACAGTCTAGTAAGATGTTACAGACAAGGCGACGAAGAATCCGAGTCCAGAACATCGGAACGAGACTATAAGAATATTTCCGGGGCGTTTAGCGTAATGTGTTTTACTTCATTCTGCAATTATTGGATTATTGGTTTAATATAAAAAAAATTATATAAAATAAATTTCGGAATTCAAAATATAGACATCTATGAAAAATAGAGTCACTGCATCTAGTCACCTAGGCTAGCTGGTCATGAAAAACGAGCATCTATGGCATCTATTAGTCGAATTCAAAACATAGAACTAGTATCCATGGTAACTGAATACTAAAGCATTGTTCAGTTGATTTATTTTATGTTAGTCCGGTAATAGTTATTTACATGATAAGTGCGGGAACAGCAGTTTTGCATATGAGTGCGACAGTTTTTATACGAGTGCGCGGCAGCGCACGAGTTGAAGAATGTCGCACTAATAAAGCAAAACTGTTCCAGCACGTGTCGTGTATATTATTTTTTGCACTGATCCTCCACAATGCCGAAAAATGTAAATATAAAAATTATTTGTCTTTAATTTGTCGTAAAAAATCAAGTCAAGTTGATGTCGATAATGTAGGTAACTATCTGATCATTTAAGTAACCGTCAGGTTTTCGTCGACAAACTGAGTAAAAGAACAATTCAAGCATGTTTTCGGACGAAGAAGACTTGGAATGTACACCACCCGAAATTAGAAACACAGCAAATGTAGCTGTGAATAATTTATTGCCAATAAAATCGCGACACAGGTATGAAAATACCTATAATTCATTTGATAAATGGTGTGAAGTGAAAAAAATTAAAAATCATACTGAAAATGTAACTGGCCTATTTCCAAGAAATAAGTGAACATAAGAAGTCGTTATGGTCAATATACGGCATGTTAAGGTCTTGTTTAAACATTAAAAATTATGTTGACATTTCAAAATATCCGAAATTAATAGCTCTTTTAAAAAGGAAAACCGAACATCATTGTCCTAAGAAATCTCAAGTTCTTGATGATGAACATATCACAAAATTCTTAATAAATGCACCAAACAAAGACTATTTACTCATGAAGGTAATTATTTTTTTATTTATTTGAATATGATCTTTACATCTAACATTCATTTACAGACAGTGTTGGTTATTGGCATTTCTGGAGCATGCCGCAGAGGAGAACTTTGCAAAATGTTTATTAAGGATATTGTTTTTAAAGATGATATCATTCTAGTTTCTGTTCCTGAAACAAAAACATATGTTAAAAGAGAATTTGCTATAACGAAAAATGAATGGGTTGAAATCATTACTCAGTTTTTAAAAATAAGGTTGTTAGTCAAAAATAATGACAGATTTTTCCTTATATACCGTTCTGGTAAATGTGTCAATTTACCTGTTGGTATAAATACTATTGGGAAAGTACCATATCTTTCATTGCAACTTACTTAAAGTTGCAAAATCCACACGAGATACGGGGCATTGCTTTCGCAGGAGCAGCGCAACATTGTTGGCAAACAAAGGAAGTGATTTTCTTTCAATTAAACGACATGGTGGATGGAAATCCTCCGCAGTTGCGGAAGGCTACATTCAAGAATCTTTAATAAATAAAATTCAAGTGGCAGAAACTTTGTCCGAGTCAGGTTCCTCAGGGTCAAATACTAGCCATGTTGCTAATGCATATATAAGTAACGCCCTTACAAATGAAAACACCATAAGATGTCTGGGCATTTCTATTTCTACCTGCGAAAATTGCACATTAAATATAAACATTTATAACCATGATAAAGAAAACAATAATTAATATTATATGATTTTGTGTTTAATATTTACCTGAGTACCTCGTTTGCACCTTTTTTTTTGGTTAGGTGGAAATCCGAGTGACGGTACTGTATTATAGAATTTCTCACAGATGACGGCTTTGATACAATAATCTAATTTTAAACCATTTTTTAAATGAGAAAAATCTCTGTGCTCGTTGCAAGCATTAGTGCGGTAAAAAGTGAGAATGATTGTAAATTTAACGTTTCCGATCGTTTGTTCCGTGCGTAGTCACGTGATTTGTAATAGAGGAGTGCAAAAAAAATTTACAGTCATACTAGACCGTAAAACCGAACCTTCTGGACTGTAGTGGCTAACGTAAACATGGATAATACGATACAATATGAAATAAAATAAATTTTTGAATAATTGCAGATTAGTATAGAGTACTATACATTACTACTATACCGTAGGGCTTTTTGTGCATAGAATGGTACCATAATCTTATAATGTGTTAAAACTTTAAAGTCAGTTATCTCAAAATGAAGATTTTTCAATTAGTAACTTTGAAGGTGTTTTAAATAAAAAATTCTCATTGAATGTACAATTTTTGTGTTTTATTTTGTGCCCTGCATATCATAGATTACAAATCAGTACTTTAAACTCAATACTGCGCATCTGGTCCCTTTTTATGTGCAGTGACACAACATTATGAACATAGAACAAAGGTTTATTTCTTTGAATTTTCTAGTGTTAATTTATGAACTAGCATTTGCTCACGATGTTGAGCACGCAACATTGCATTTTGCTTTAAAAGTAAGCTGCGTTGCAAACTTGCGTTCTCTATTTTCTTTTTGAAATAAATATTTTCAAAGCATCCGCAGATAATGTTTTTTTTCTTAATGATTGGTTATTCGGTCCTGGTTATTCGTACGGGAGGTGGGGTTTTAGGTTTAGCGGGTTTAGCTAAAGGAGAAGCTGGAATCACACAGGAATCATCTAGAATCAATAATATAACACAACTGAAAGGTTTTCAACCAAAGAAAATTGATCGATTTCTTGCAAGAATGTGATGGCTTAAATCTTACCAAAATATACAGCGGAATCATGCGCATTTGACCGAGGCTCTACCTGATCTGCAATAATTGCTAACACCTGCGCTCCACATCATTTAAAGATGTGTTATTTTAAAGTTATAAGTTTACGTTATTTTCATCTACCTCCAATTCTAATAAGGCTTCGTACTTCTTGTTCTAACAACAAAATAATGTTTGATTGCAAAAAAATATTTACTGTAATGACGATTCTCTGCTTTATGAAACAAGCTTAATGCAAAAAATTGAACTGTTGTGTGAAAGGTAAAGTAGTAAATTATAAGTTTAGGCAAATTAATAATACTATATAAAAATAAATGTGGGTGTTACTTTTTCGGCAACAACTTCTTTGCGTGCAGCTCTTTTTAGGTTGTCATATAAATGACGCAGTTGGTCAGCAGTTCTTTGAACTGTTCCGCAATGGTTTCCCATGCTAAATTCTTCTTACGGCAAATCATGCCGTCAGTGGCTTTATTTTCAATTGTGGCTTTATATCTACAAAGGTAGAATACTATTTTGTTTTACGTGGGGTACCCGCACATGCATACCCCCACGTTCCTTCCATAAGGAAGTGATTGGGATACGCCCAATCAGCGCACAAGTTGCACAACCGGCAGTCGTGCAATTGCTACTAGATTGCTCACTGGTAGGAGCGAGGTTGCCTATCCACCCTCTACTAGCTAAGACGCGCATAGTGACCGAGCAGTTGAAAAGACACGCTGCTCACCCGCCGGTACCTCCCCCGGTTGCGGAAGGGCGGGGCGAAGTACCTCGTCCAGCAATAGGACTATTCCCCAACATGACGCTGTTATCATGTGGGACCACTGCCCGATCGAATCCAACCTCAATTGTGGCAGGACTTGGTTTTTAAGCGGTTTTGCTACCCCGATCTACCAATTTTAGGCTTGGTGGGCCCTCGACAGAGCTTCTTTTAAGTCTACACGTTATAGACTCCCGGTGCGTACCCGAAATTGGAGAAGTTGTCTTAATAGTGAGAGGCTATGTATTCGCTTCAACTATCCTTAAGTGTAATGGCTTTCAGAGCTTCTCCCAATCACTGTACCCGGCTGCAGTCCGGATCAAAGGGTGGCCGGGATAGCTCCTAAGCGCATTTACCTGGCGGCTTGCAGTTTCCCATCTGCCCAAAGGCTGGGATAAACCTCACTTCTAGTCACCGCACTAGAAATTCAGTCAAACAGCGGGTTCCTTTGGTGACCTTAAATGACCTCGGTCAAACAGCGGGTTCCTTTGGTGACCTTACATGACCTAGGTCATGCAGCGGGTTCCTTGGTGACCATAAATGACCTCGGCCAAACAGCGGGTTCCATTGGTGACCATAAATGACCTCGACCCTAGGCGAGATTCGAATCCGCCCACACCGGTCTCATCTATCAGGGCTCCCCCTGATCGGCCAGAGTTACCGTCGAGAATTCTCACGAATTTCTCTACCACACATTTTATTCTGACAGCTTCATCCGTTGCCCGTCAGCGGGTTGGGGTAGAAGACAGCCAGTTCTAGGGGTGAACGTCGTGTGGTCTCCCGTCCACCCAAATCTACAAAGGTAGTGAGAAATGGTAAAAGAATAGGGAAGCAATACAATAGGTATGTCTTAAGAATGTAGAAACATTGAAGTTGCAGGATATGTTTTACCCCATGTAATGATTTGTAAAACAATACATTAGTTTTGCTGTTATAATAATAATTTAACTTGTTTAATAAAATCAATAGGTTATGTACTTACTTATTTACCAACTGCAGCAGCCACTCCTTGTCCTGGGAGGTGTAATTAGCCCCCCGTTTTCTTTTTATTAATGGCTCCATCAAAAAAACACAAGCTCAAGAACACAAAATAATTATGAATAGGTAGTTTGTTTTATTTTGATAAAACTCGCGAAACAAAAACAATCTTAGCTAAATCTGTCAAATTGCACGTTTGACAACTAAAACATCAACAACTTGCGGCGTTGCCAGCTTTACTCGTTGATTAGTTAAATGTCGTCAAGTCTCAGATGAATATGTTTTGTGAAACGCACTTAAATATTTAATCGACGTTAAGATTTAATCAACCTCAACTAATCGTGGTTTTAAGGGATGTTTCTGAAACCGGCCAATAGTCTTCATTTGTAATGTTTATGTTATTAGTACTTGAGTCACAACATTCATCATAATGTATGCCTCGAAGCTGGTGATTGGCAGATGAATTTTCTATTTCTGCATGCTCTGCAGTACCTATCACATGTTTACTGGTAAGGCTTCATTCTTCGCCGCTAGATGGCGATGTATGCGCTCAGTATTTTAAAATTAGAAATAAATTAATTCCATTGTAATTATTAAATATAAAATACGGAAAAATAAAAATAAAACTAATATTAAATAAAAAATATGTTTTTAGCGTTAAATATATGTATAAAAACTCAAATTTAAATCGGATAAAACGTCCTGTTTTAAATTATTCAGAAGAACAAGTTGGCCATAACTTTACATGTCAGTTTTACAGACATGTAAAGGAAATTGTTAACCACTTTGGTGTTGCTATAGCAATAGCTTACTTTTCAAGGTTTTTACAACATATGAAATGTGCATATTGCAATATGATTGTGAATAAAAGCGATTACACACCTTGCGTCTTGTTATTTTAACAATATTGATTTGCTTTTACGATTAGTTTTTGTTTGCTAATTTAATAATATTAAATTGTTAAAGTGCATATCAGTTTCTTTATATTCACCAAATATTAAGTGAAAATTTCACATCCTATATAGTTTCTTGGACAACATGTTCGTTTATTTGACAAAAACAAGCATGGTGGGAAAGAAGACCTTATTGACATTACATTTAAAATTGTCTTTCCCATGCACGGTTCATTTTACATGGAAATATTTTTGTAGCATTTTATTGTTAAATGTTTAGAACGCCGAATGGACAAAACGCCGAATCTTGGTCAAAACGCCGAAAAGGGTCCGTGGACATATCGCCGAAGGTTGGCCAAAACGCCGAAAAGAGACTGTGGACATATCGCCGAAACTGGGCAAATCGCCGAAAGCATAAAACGACGCCGAATAGATCGGAAACGTGGCGTCGATGCCGAGCTCTCAACTTTATCAAAGTCACAGACAAGCTGCTCCCACCTAACTACTAAAAGGGGTTAAGTCACCGAAAGACATTTGTGGACAAATTGCCGAACGTGGTCAAAACGCCGAAATACATCTGTGGACAAATCGCCGAAAGTGGTCAAAACGCCGAAATACATCTGTGGACAAATCGCCGAAAGTTACATATGGACAAATTGCCGAACGCGGTCAAAACGCCGAATCTCATCTGTGGACAAATAGCCGAATGTGGTCAGAACGCTGAAAGGTATGTTTGGACAAATCGCCGAACGTGGACAAAACGCCGAAAATGATATAAAAAATATTTGGAGTTGTTTACCGAAACTACATATATAGTGAAATGTGATTTTTTACCCCTAATACAGCAAATAATATGATAAAAAAACGAGTTTTTCGGATTTTTCATTTTATATTATATTAAATTATAATCAACTTAATCGAATATATTGCGTTGATTACACTGAACAACAAATTTGAGGTGATTAGAATTTTTTGAAAAGAGATGTAGTGTACGTTATATACTCTAATTTAGAGCACTTAAATCTGGAATTAGATTTTGTCTAGCAGTCTTGCGACGCATAGCTGAAGCATAGCGCAGCCCACACCAAGTAAGACTAAAAAAATTGTGTTGGAAATAATATAATTGAAGGCAGTTAGAGGTCTTTGCAATAGAATACAGGTCGAGAAGGTGATTGGTTTTGGTGGTGTTTCTTTCTGAGTTATCAGCTCTATATAAGTAGAATTTATTCAAGCGAGAGTCTTAAAAGTTGTACAAATCTCTTGTCTGATTTTATTATTATAGTAGCGTTTTATTTAAACTTATTATTATTTCGGCCAGGTCCGGGCTACCGCCCGGACCTGGCCTCCCCTCATTCGCCAATACAGTCCTCGACTGTACATTCTTGAAATTGGATTTTTTCAGAGACTGTGCCGCGTGATTTGCGTTTTATATCTTACAGCTTTAAGCAGTAACGCTTCCTTACTGTGAAAATTAACGGTAGAAATTTTTATTTAGCATAATTCTCTCATTCAGAATATTTATTTAATATTTACCTGTAGCATGACTCTTTACTTTTCAATTCTACCAATATTAATTCTGAACACTATTGCATAAATGGGTTTAATTTTAGCATTGCCTTTGCATTATTAGTATAAAAATAATATAATATTTATAATACGGATAATAATACATTCAATACTTACTTAGTGTTATTAATTAGCATTTTAAAATAATTGTTTTCATGACCAGATGATAACATGAATAGGATATGTGTACACAAAATGCCACTTAAAATACATCAAGGACGGCAAAAAGGTGATTTCAATTTGAAACCATAATAAATATACCATTTAAGTGATCTACCTTGCACTATATCAGCTTGTTGTAGGCAGCTGATGCGCAGGAATTAATGATACCAGCATACTCGACAGTACAGAAAAAGTTGCTAGTGTGAAATTCTTAGGTATTCGATTTTTTATCGCGGACCTGGACTCGGCTGTTTAAGTCGGCCAGGACCGGATTAGATTAAAAGAACCTACGTTTTTATATAAGACTTATAATAATACAGACTTTTAAAAATAATTCAGATAAGAGACATAGAATTAAATAAAAGTAGAGTAAAACTTTTATGTTTGTATATGTATAAAGATAATACTTGTATAGTCCGTCGGTTTCGGCCAGCCTTGGCCTCATCAGTATGTGGGCGTATGACATAGACCGCACGGACTACGTACGGCCGTCATGGCGTCATAATTCCACCGCTAGTTTAGTCCTGCTCGACTGTCGACGACCCTTCGGGCTAATGAGACCCTACGGCAGTCGCCCGTTGCTTTCTGGTCGGCAACTCGACCGTCACGTTGCGAGGATAAATAGTCCCCAACTCCGTCGTCGTTTTAATGTTCCGCTCGACTCTGCCGTTGCTTGTTCCTCATCACCTGTAATGCTGAAAATTAAACGTTTAAATAGCTGCCAGGCGGCGAAGCGAGGATAAGGAGGCCTCAACTCCACCGCTAGCTTGGAGATCCTCGTCGATTTTGAGTTGTTCATCGATGATACCACATACAATGCTGCTGGGAAAAAAAAAATTAGTAGTGGTTGTATATTGTGCAGTTAAATTATTCCGCGGTTAGTTTAATAAATGTCCAGGCCGTCGTTCGTAGGTGTGTTTGTTTTGTACTCGTTTGCGTGTGCACTATAGCAATTTCAATTGTGTTTTCTAGATTTATATCAGCGAAAAAAGAAAAAGAATTACGATGGTAATCTGTTGCAGTTACTTAAAAAAGTTTAGTACTTGTTTAATGTTTAGTGCTTTTAGATTTGCATGAATTTTTGCCTTGAAATTTGCCTTTGAAACTTGAAAGTAACTGTTTCACTTGCTGACTTTCTCTTTTTATTTTTCTAACATCACTATAATAAATAAGTATAATAAATTAATAAGTTTGCAGTATCGCGAATGTGCAGTTTCTACAGTGAACGAGTTCGGGTGATCAAATGGAATGAGCGTCTATCTAAGATAGCGTTGGTGGCGAAAAGGTCCCCCGTTGTGTGCGCGCAAAAAGTGTGCTAACGAGCTCTCCACAGAGGAAAGCAGAGGATCAGCTATGTAGATCTGCTCCAGGCACAAACATCTCCGCCCCCCCACGGGCGGATAGTTTGCCGGCTGCTGTGCAGTATGCGGCGGCTCCCTTCCCTCCTCCTCGTAAAGCCTGGCTCTTTTTTATTTATAAATAAAATCATCAACCTATACCAAAAGCAACGGTTGCGTATGGTTGGCGGCGTGCGTTCGTACCGCGACCTGCTTTGGCCTTTCCGTACTGCACCACGGATGCACGTCGTTCACCCTGTTTGAGAAAAATTTATTTAGAAATATAGCAAAGGGCAGCGGCATCCTCTTACAACCCGAGTCTACTAGGTGTTGGTTAGTGTGGGTGTTGTTTTCTCGTGGTGGGTGTATGCTGGTGGCGTTGTGGCAAAGTGTGTTAGGCGTGGCGTGTAACAGTATCGTGAGTAAAGGATCCCACAAACCAACGCGGTGGCGGCTGCGGTGGCGGTAGCGGCCGCGGTGGCGATCAGATGTTACAATACCTTGTAGTGTTCATATTCAGACAGGAGCGATCTGGCGATAACTTCAGCGGTAATTTGCAGCGTTCACGATAGCGGTGGCGTTCAAACGCGTCCTGTTACATTTGACCGCTGCACGCGCTGATTGTTTTCGTGATTTTATTGCCCAAAAATGTCGATCACAACCGAAAAACTTATTGAAAATGTGAAAAATTATAAAATTCTATATGATCTTTCTCATCCAGAATATAAAAATAATCGAAGAAAAAATAAAACGTGGGATGAAATAGGAACCCTGTTAAACACTGACGGTGAGTACCTAATTCATTACTAATAAAATTTACAATAGGTATTTTATATTTATTTTTGGAGATGCAAGTAATTATGTACAATTCAATGCGAAGTGTTAACACGAATTAGCAATTATTGTCTATTGAAGTAATTAGTAAATCTTTCGCGAACTTCAAAAGCGAAATTTGTTGCTCTTCGTCCATCAATTGGTAAGGGAGCAAAACCGTCCACTACTGGTTCATACGGGTCTAACAAGTGAAGAAAATGCTGATCAGATTTTTTGACTCGTAAATAGTTGTGTAGAACACATGCTGCATTTACAATCTTTTTTGTAGTCTCCACCTTAACCTCAATAGGCCTAAAAAATACTCTCCATTTCTGAGTTAAAATTCCAAAAGCATTTTCCACTACACGTCTAGCACGACATAATCCCTTGTTGAAGTTCTCTTTTCTGTTGTCATGTCGTACTTGTCTATATGGATATGGACGCATCAAATATGGAGATAGTGTAAAGGCTTCGTCACCGACAAGTACACAAGTGGTAGCTTCATTCTGCCCTGCTAGTGGTCGACTTGGTGGAAGATCAAATGTGCCACTAGCAAACCTTTGCCCCATATTTAACACCTCGAAAATTCCTCCATCACTATTTTTACCATAAGCCCCGACATCGATACAACTGAATTTATAATCTGGGTCCACAATAGCGAGTAAAACGATAGAAAATTTATGTAAGTAGCAAAAATGATTTGAGCCAGTTTTGTTAGGGCAATTTATGGTTACATGTTTGCCATCAATGCTTCCGATACAGTTTGGAAAGTGCCACTTTTCTTGAAATCCAGATATTGCTTTCTCCCATATTTCTGCAGTAGGTTGAGGCATGTATGTAGGTTGAAGCCGTTGCCAGATTACATCACATACTTCGGCAACAATGCTACTTACTGTGGAAAAACCCATGCGAAAACTATGACCGATAGTGCTAAAAGAATCCCCTGTGGCGAGAAACCTGAAATACAAAAACATATGTATAGGTACTAATTTAAATTGAAGATCACTCCCTTGAATTAGGTATTAGTAGTTGATTAATCTCTCCATTAACAGGGACACAGAAATGAAACACACTGTTTCAAACCATCGAAACCGGTCGACTTGAAATATTTCTGGGTCCCTACCCTATTGGATACATTAATCAACTAGGTACTTATAGGTACTAATTTATTTTCAGGTGATACTTTGAAGAAAAAATGGAAGAATCTGCGCGATTGTTATGCCAAACACTTACGATCAGAAATTACTCACAGTGGTCAAGAACGAAAAAGACTCGATCGCTACAAAACATGGCCGTGGGCGAAGCAAATGGAAATATTTAAGCCTTTTTTGCAATTTGCTAGTACAAATACTAATGTAGCTAACGTGCCAGGTGGATATGAGGAAATCCCGTTGCAAAGTGAGGGAGAAGAGGTTCTACGATCTGACAATGCAGGCGCCGATACAGTTTCCGAAAACGAAGACGACCTTTTTCATGGGGGACAACTATCGCCAAACGCTTCCATAACTAACGCTCCAGTAACTAGCACACAAACTGTAGTCACTCAAACAACTAACACATCAGACACTGCTAGCACAAAAACTCCAGTCACTCCTAGAATCAACACTTCTCAAAGAAACAGCACTACTCGAAAGAGGCGATTGGAGCAGCAAACCCAGACGCCATCCTCAATTGATAAAGTTATAGCATATTTCGACAAAAAAACTTGCAACAATACACAAGCGGCGTATGATGACGTAGATCTAATATTTTTAAGTTACGCAAAAACTTTGAAAAAATTTTCGCCAAGACGTCAAACTATGACAAAGTTTAAAATAGCCCAATTGCTCATGGAAGAAGAACTGAATCAACAAGCGGAAGACGGATACAACACCACTACTGTCAGTGTACATCCTGGCCCATCTTCTACGGAGACATATGCTATGACTATAAACTCTCCTATCTCAGAATCAGATCATACTCAAATGACATACTCGTCCAGCGACACCAATGATCCTACTACTCAAGGTGTGACTACTAGTGCCTCCTTCTACGAGGGATTTTCAGAGTCTCTTCATTATTAATCCTATTAATGTATTGTTTAACCCGACTAATTAATAAATAAGTTGCATTCAGCTAAGAGTATATTACGACTACAAAATGATTTTCTACCTTAGTGTGACTGTAAGACGTTCCACTGGTTCGATGGGTTCTCGATAATTAGTGCACTGCTTTTGTATATCATGTTTGATAAGATTTAAAATTTCATCAAAACATTCGAAGTTCATTCGAAAATATAAGAAAAATCTTTCCTCATCATTTCGAAGGAGTGGGTATAATGTGTGAAATTCACCTTCATTCCGGCGGACCATATTAATTTCATGCACCCATTTCCTTGTTTTCCTGAATTTAACAAAACGAAAAAATAATTACATCGTGCAATACTTTTGCTTCGGTACTTACCTTACATTTTCGGCGTCTTCTAATAAGAGTGCAGTCAAAACTAGAAACTCTTCAGATTCACATTCACAGGAAGCCATATTGATATCAACACTTATTATTTATATTAAAACCAAATGCGACTGCGATCCAGCGAGAAAAAATCGCTTTGGTTTGATTGCTACTGATCGCGATCGCAATCGCCACCGCGGCCGCTACCGCCACCGCAGCCGCCACCGCGTTGGTTTGTGGGATCCTTAATGTGAGGTAATGTGTACCTGGCTTTCAACTTTTGGCGGAGAAATGGCTCAGCTAAAAATATCGCACAGCCAATATGGTCGCACCCCCCACGGGCGACACGAAATTGTATTATTTTGTCCACTATATTTTTCTCTCCGCTATGCGGGGTCGCCTCGAATATCCAAATCTAATATGTTAAACAGTGTGTCAAAAACGGAAAGTCAGATGCATTAGACAAGTGTCGAAACATATGTATCAAAACTAAGGGACGTCGTTTTGGTAGCATTCTCAAGTACATACTTTTCTTACATAACGGCAGGGTATCGCCGATCATGTAACAATGGGAGTCGAGGACCTGACGACGCACGCCTAAGTTGTACTTGTATTTTATATAAGTTGCTTTAAGGTGAATGCTACCTGAAAATGCTGTGCTAAACGTTTATTATTATCCAAGCTGTACCTTCTATATTAAATATAACGACTACTTTTATTGTACAGTTTAAGAAGCCTCGTAAATATATTTTGTGAAACAGTTACTTGCATGTTATTTTCTGTTACTATTTAATTGATCAGTCGTTTTAGTTGACATTCTGTAGCGTTGGAAACATAGTATTATAAATGCAAAATGAATATTGATCTTTGTTTATTGTGCGTCATGGATATTTAGAAAAAAAAACTGTAACTGCAATTTGGGTAAAAAAGGCCTAGATAGAAAAAGAAAACAATCCTTCCCGCCGAAGGCGTTTGGTATTCTTTTAATATTTATTTTAAGCAGCCGTCTTATTTGATACTTGAGTTTTTTCCGTGAAGTGTTGGAGAAAGAAACATGTAGTAAGAATTCAAAACGAATCACGATTTGTTTATTATGTGTATCATCCGTATTTAGAAAAATATTCAATTTGCTTACGACAAAGTGGCACTCCTAAAAGATATTTACGCATCACGAATGCACAACGGTTACACGAAATATCGATCGTATCCACTCTCGAAATCTCAGTTTTGCGAAAACATCGTACAAGTTACTCTACTTTAAACCGTGAACATTCGGAAACCCTTACCGCACGTTCCGCACATTTGGACAGGTTGTTTTATAGAGCCGTTTTGTGTGCCTTTTTGTTTGTACATCTTTGTGCACTTTTTGGCTTTCTTTGGGTTCCCGTCTTCCACATAAATCTGAATGATTTTAATTCAATATGAACGAAACAGTATTTAAAAGATATCGAGAACCTTCGAAAGAGGATTCGTGGAAAGAGATACAATTTGGAATAAGAGAAGCGTTTTCTCGGGCAGTCGACCACTTCTGGTAGTACCGGCTGAAAAAAGATTTTTTCTGAAACAGTTACTCACGTTTTGTTTTCTTTTACTATTTAATTAATCAGCAGTTTTAATTGACATTCTGCTGTTCGTGTAGTGTTGCAGAGGCAAACAAGTATTACGAGTGCAAGATAAATATTGATTTTTGTTTAATGTGTCTCATGGATATTTAGAAAAAAAACTGTAACTGCAATTTGACTAAAAAAAGCCTAGATAGAGAAAAACTCAGCCCTTACTTGCGAAGGCGTTTGGTTTTCTTTTAATTAATATTAACTATTTTAAACAGCCGTATTATTTGATAATCGAGTCTTGTCCGTGAAGTGTTGGAGACAGAAACATGTAGTACGAACGTTAAACGAATGTCGATTTGTTTATTATGTGTATCATCAGTATTTAGAGAAATATTCAATTTGGGTACGACAAAGTGGCCTTCCTGAAAGATATGTACGCATCTCGAATGTACAACGGTTACATTTACGAAACATCGATCGGATCCACTCTCGAAATCTCAGTTTTGTGAAAACATCGAGCATGTTATTACTCTACTTTAAACCGCGAACATTCGGAGACCCTTGCCGCACGTTCCGCACATTTGGACAGGTTGTATTAATAGAGCCGTTTTGTGTGTGCCTTTTTGTGTGTGCATCTTTGTGCACTTTTTGGCAACTTTATGGCTTTCTTTTGGTTCCCGTCTTCCACATGTTGAAGCACGGCAAAGAAATCTGAATGTTTTTAATTCAATATGAACGAAACAGTATTTGAAAATGTCGAGAACATTCGAAAGAGGATTGGTGAACAGAGATACAATTTGGAATAAGAGATGCGTTTTCTCGGTCAGTCGGCCTCTTCTGTACTAGCTGAAAAAAAAGTAAGTTTAAGGAACATCCGCCGCCAGCTTCCATTTGTCACTCCGATATTTTAAACGGTTATTCGAATATAGATTTTATATAGATCGTAATGGGTATCCGAGTATAAACTGAAGCACTTGAAATAGTAGGGTAAGTTATTACAGTTTGCTTGAGCTACTTTCGTTTGGTTTAATTTTTTTATTAAACGCTTTATTTAAGAAGCTCCTGAAGCAGTTGCTGTTATGTACCCAGATCTAGTATGTGGTGCATTACAACTCAGTTCGGACACCGCTATAGACAGCGCTATCAAGTAATAGTTATTTACGTGCCAAGCTTTGTAAATTAATCTTTACGGGCGAGCTGGAAAGTTTGTGGGGCGAGCGACGAAGGAGCGAGCCTCCATAATCCAGCGAGCCCAGTAACGATTAATTGCGAAGCGTGTCGCGTACAAACTTTTATTTCCACCTTCACCAGCATTTTTGTATGAATTTCATATTTTTTATAAAAAGACATTTTGAAATCAAAGGCGGTAGCACAATTTATAGCTAGGCGTTGCCATGGTGTTGTGGTTAAGCAACATATTAGTTGCCATAGCTTTTTGTTGATGAGCATTGTAAAATTCTCTTTTAGGAGCCCGTAAAATTTTACAGGGCTGTGGCTGTAATTACTCATTTACTTAGTTACATAAAGGCCTGTAAAGTGGCATTTACATAGAAGGGGGAAATAAAAGTATTTTACAAAAAATTCGAAATGGAAGCTGTTCAGCGTTTATTATAAACATTTGTTGGTGCTCAATTGTTTGTACTATTGTAATAGCTCTTTATTTTTAGATTCACGAGCGAAAACGCCCGCTTTGCTGGTCTCCCATCTCCCCTCACAACCAGCCCTATCCTCCGAAAGCGATTAGTTTTCTTTTACTATCCTATTTTGAGCATCTGTTTATTTGACATTCGAGTTCTGTTAGTAGTGTTGGAGGTAAAACACACAAAAAACTCATCCTCTTTAACCCTTGGTTTTTCTAGGAGTTCGCCTCAGCAGTCGCGGCGTGGAGCAGCCGCTGCTAGCTTTGCTGGCGACACTATTCGATCTGGTCGATCTGCCGGTACGTCGAACCGGCGTTGGAGTCTCCGTTGCACTCGAAGACGCAGACGAGCGTCTCTTGGCCGCAGTACTTCTAGTGACGCTGTCGGTAGAACTGTTATTGGAGCTGTCTCGGCTGCTCGTGCGTGCGCCTTGACGTTTTCTGGTGAAATTAGGCGTGCCAATTCGCTCTTGCGAATCGTCTATGACCATTAGCTCTACGGGATCAGCGATGACAGCCGGCATATCTTCGATCGGCAGGTCTCCGCGAGCATTGGGTATAAAAGTGCTACTCTCGGAAGTCGCTGAAACTATCGCAGTGTAGTGATCTGCGTTCAGTAGCATGCGGATTGGAGTAGTATCATCGTCCTGTTCGAACGGCATGTAGGCAGTGTGCTGCGTCGTGCCGGAGTCTATTTTCTCCTGCACCTCTTCCTCTGGCACGTATCGATTTTGGGCGTCCCTGCTGTACAGGGGTAGGAAAACGTGCATTTCTCGGACAGCTGCTATCGCTACGGCCTTGAGATGAGCATTGAATCCCCAGTGTTCGGTGCCGGAACCTTCGTCGGAGTGACATGTGTCTAGAATCATGGCCCTCGTGTCGTCGTAGGTGTAAATGAAACGCATTCGGTCGAAATGGTCCCATTCGTCGACGAAGATGCGCACGACTGCGGCTCTGATTTCTTTGTGAAATCGCGGGTGGCCGAAGAGGCATATGGAAGCAGCGCAAAACATGCAGTTGCCTCTGCCGGTCGTCACTATCGCCTTCCAGTGCAGACCCATGGCTTCGTACAAGGAGCTGAAGTTGTTAAGATGGTGATTTTCGATTGCCATCGTGGCTCCGTTGTAGGTCTTGGTGTTCGATGCGCGCATGGTCGCTGTGAAGTTATTTACGGCGATCTCGTCGGTGTATTTCACCTTGGCTTTAAATGCTTCCGTGCTTTCGCTCGCGTTAATCTGCAGTATCTTTTTGAAAGCATCGTCTATAGATGTTTTTGGTCTGATATCTTTCGCGGGCTGTTTAACGGCCGGTTTTCTTTTTGTATCTTTGGCTCGTATTATTTTTACCGGCACTCTTGGTGGCGGCACTTTTGCCGTCTTTCGTGGCGGTGGCATTTTTATCTGCGAAGGAGTTTTTGTGCCTTTTTGCCCTTTGGGTTCGTTGTCGCTGTCGCTGTTTTCGCTTTCGTCGGTGCTTATTATTCCGTCGATTAGTTCGGATGGAGAGACGGTCACCATTTTGTCTGTGCCTTTTCCGTCTTTGTCACCGGTCGGTCTCTTTATGTCCCAGTTGCTGGGTACGGAAGGAATGGGCGGATTTTTGCCCTTGAAACCTTTGAGCACGTCGACTTCGTCGAACCACCGTAGCAGTTCTTTGATTTCCTCTGCCACTTTTATGGCCTCTTTAACGTCCAGTTCCGTGAAGTACAAGTTCTCGAGGCGCCTTACTCGGCTGACGGCCGTATAGAATTGTCCCGTGACGAACATGCGAGAGGCGTCTACGATCGCGTTCTCGAGCGTTTGACCCTGGCTCTTGTGCACGGTGACCGCGTAGGCCAGCTCCAGGGGAAACTGTATACGATAGTATACGGTGGAGGACCTCTTCCACGAAATCACTTGTCTGACCCTGGTACAGATCATTTTCAGGTTGGGGTCGTTCAGAGAAACTAAAACGATGTGGTTGTCGGTCATGACTTCCACGGTGGCCATTCGACCGTTGACCCAACCGTAACGCATGTTGGTGTTTCTGAGCAGCATCACTTTGGCGCCCACCTTCAGGCCCAACCTTTCAGGCAAAAGGTTTTTCGTCCTGCGACACCTCCTGAGCAACGCTTTGACTTTGTCGTTCTGGATCTCTTTGCCAGAAGCGTCCACGTCTTTGGCGAGATACACCTCTTCCTCGCCGGGCAGCTTTTTGAGTATCTTCTCGTCGTAGTCGGTTTTAGTTCTACGATAAGGAACGAGGTAGATGGTAGAGAGCAAGTCCAGAGCTTCCATGTCGGACTCTTGGATTATGCGCGTTTTCATCAATTGCACGTCCCGTGGACTCTGCTTTCCTAACCTTATGCGGTTCAGCATCGACTGAAAGTCGGCATCTTCGGCCCGAACGTTCTGGCGCAACACCAAGGTGTCGAAATCGTAGAAGACGTAGGTGTCTTCGTTCCAAATGTTGCACGTTATGGCGGGCAACTGGGCGGGATCGCCGAACATGATCAAGTGCTTTCCGCCGAAAGGCATGTTTACTTTGCCGGACTGCGATCTTAACACGTTTTCTACCGTGTGCAGTAAGCGCGCGTCCAACATGGACACCTCGTCTATCATGACGACGTCCACTTTGGCTATTCGTTCTTGTTCGGCGGTGCCGTGTTCTAGATGGCTGATGTATTCGGGGTCCAGCTTGAAAAAGCAATGGATCGTCATGCCGCCTATGATGTACGCTGCGCATCCGGTCGTCGCAAGCTTTTGCAGCGTTAGTGCGGTCTTCTCTTGACAGAAGCGCGCGATGGCGTCCATCAGGTAGCTCTTTCCGCTGCCTCCTTCGCCGGATACCATGACTCGAAGGCGAGTGCCCGATACGAGTCTGGACGTGATGTAATCGTAAGCTTCCATTTGACTGTCCGTGAAACTTTCTAGGTATTCCTCGAGGGGCTTTAACCGCTTGTAGTTGAGAATGTTCGAGGCGTCCTCGACATCGATTATGTTGCCCATCACGTAATCGTCAATAATTTTTTGGCGTTTGC
Source organism: Agrypnus murinus (assembly GCA_929113105.1). Classification (NCBI taxonomy): domain Eukaryota; kingdom Metazoa; phylum Arthropoda; class Insecta; order Coleoptera; family Elateridae; genus Agrypnus; species Agrypnus murinus. The sequence continues at coordinate 99,840,673 of OV816026.1, read as the reverse complement.
CGGCTTTTGCCAGTATACCGTCGGCCTCGGCCCGGTCCAGCCAGTTTTCTTCCACCAATCGATTGGCCATCTCTATCAACTGTTCTAGTTTGGTGCCTTTGAATATGGCTGCGTCCAGAAAGTCCAACGCCTCCACTTTCCTGTCTATCAGGTCGCGGACGATGCACTGATCGAAATAGCTTCCGGATTCGCCGCGAAGGTCAGCGACCGTGTTTCTGTCTACGGTCACGTTTTGCAGCAACTTTCTCAAACAATACTCTTCCAGTTCTCGTCCGTATGGAGAAAAGTGTTTGAAGTACGGAATCCCTTCTCTTCCTGTGCGTTTTCGCCAACTGTGCCCCTTGCTGTCTCTGAGCGTGCGGGGCTCGTTGGTCGACGACTTTTGTTTTCGCACGACGGGTTCATAGTTGTCGTCGTTGTATTCTTCAAAGTCTTCGTCTACGCAACTGGCATCGAACTCGTCTTCCACGAGCGCGTTATTGTCTGCGCCTCGCGCGGCGGACGTAAGGTAGTACTGCGCGTAAAATTGTGGATAGGTCAGATTTTTCAGTTGTTCTGGCCTGTCTAGATATTTATCGAGCTTTGTATCGTAGTATATGTCTTCCGAATCGATCGGCAAGTCGACCATGTGTTCCTTTCTTTTGATGAACCGTCTGTTGGGTTCGAGGTCGATCGGGAGGAAGATCATGTGGCGGCTCGAGTACACGTGTGGTTTGTGTAGCATGATCGTGGAGCATTCCAATGAGGAAACCACCCTGGTGACCAGGTAGCGTTGAGCGTCGCTCATGTCTTTCAATTTTGGTAGCTTTCTCTTTTCGAGCACGTCTAAGCTGACCCCTTTGGCCGCCTTGGCTATGTACTTGGTCAGGTACGCCTTGTACATTTCGCTTCCCACTTTCTGTACGTTGACGTGTCCTCCCCAGAACAGCGCCAAAGTCAGGTTGTAAGGCGATATGAGGTAGTCTTCGGGCTGCCTTCTTGGGTACAGAGGACGAAATCCGTCCTTGGGAATGCACTCGGTCTCTTGATATCCGTAAGGGAAGCCGTATTTGCAAGTTTTGTAAAACTTTTTCGTTCCAGCCATGAAGCACTGCTTGCGGCAGGAATGGGTCTGGAAAAACTTGACGTGCTCCCTGAACATTTGATTTTGCGGATGGTCGTAGAATCGAGGCATCTCGGCGGTTACCACGTCTGGAGGTACCGTTCCCTTCTCGCACCATATCACCATGTGGACGTGCAGTCAGCCCCTTTTGATATTCGACCCTCATCCAGTAGTCTTCGACCTTTCCGAAGACGCTGTTCCTTTTGTGCAGGAACTGATGCCTGAATTCGGCAAGCCGTCTGAAAAATGCCTCAGCCATTTGGATAGCATTTTAATCGAATTTTATACAAAATAAATCAACAATATTCAGAAACACAGATATTTGATTTGTTTTTTCTTTTACTTTGTCTTTTATAGTCGCTGGAGGCCTCCATCATCAATGCCCAACAATTACCAACAATAGTCTGCTAGCATAAATGTTGTAGATTCTTAAAGCTGCTTCTAAAGTTTATCTTTTTGCGAACGACAAATTTGGTAAAGGCACATAAATCGTCATATCAGTGGCGTATTTATGTCAAAATCTAAGTATTTTGATTCGGAATTTTTATAGAGTAGATCCCCCCCCCCAAGAAAATTGCTAGATACTCCACTGCGTCATATATGTCTTCATAATAAATGAAAATGGGATTAATAAAAGAGAACCAAATAAATAATTTTAAGAGTACCGACAACAGTGCTTTAAAATATACACAAGTATCGGAAATGAAATATTTCAAAAACGGAGGGTGCTACAGCAACACTAATTGCACTTCTGAAGACAGCATTCCAAAGTACAATATATGCACCCACTTTTAAATGAAGAAATTCTTCACTGTTGTACATCAGATCGGGTGTTCGGGAGACCACACGACGTTCACCCGTAAAACTGGCTGTCTTCTACCCTATCCTTGGCTTGAAAACATGACTGGGCAATGGATGAAGCAGTCCGGTCAAGTGTGTGGTAGAGAAATTCGTGAGAATTCTCGACGGTTACTCATACCGATCAGGGGGAGCCCTGGTAATATGATACCGGTGCGGGCGGATTCTAGTCTCGCCTTGGATAAGGTCATTTATGGTCACCGAAGGAACCCGCTGCTTGACCGAGGTCATTTATGGTCACCAAAGGAACCCGCTGTTTGACTGAATCTTAAGGAGGAGAAGCGAAGTGAGGTTTATCCCGCTTTTTGGCCGATGGGAAACTGCATGCCGCCAGGTAAATGTGCTTAGGAGCTATCTATCCCGACCACCCTATGATCCGGACTGCAGCTGGGTACAGTGATTGGGAGAAGTTCCAAAAGCCATTACACTTAAGGAGAGTTGAAGCGAATACAGAGTCTCTCACAGTCAAGACAACTTCACCTTAACGGGTACACACTGGGAGTCTATAACGTGTAGACTTACGAACGAAGCTCTGTCGAGGGCCCACCAAGCCTATATATTGGTAGATCGGGGTGGCAAAACCATTAAAAATCAAGCATTGCCACAATTGAGGTTGGATTCGATCGGGCAGTTGCCCCAACCCCTGTCTCGGGAAGGAGCTTATGCAGGTATGAAGGAAGACTGGATGGCTCTCTCTATTCAACTGAGTTAAGTTGGGGGAATAGTCCTATTGCTGGACGAGGTACTTAGCCCCGTATGAAAGAGGACGGGAGGGTACCGGCGGGTTAGCATGTGTTAAGTCAATAGCTCCGGTACTAGCCTGGATAGCTAGTAGAAGGTGGATAGGCAACCTCGCTCCGACCAGTGAGTTACTGGGAGCAATTGTTCGCAATTGAGCGCTGATTGGGCGTACCTCAATCACTTCCTCTTGGAAGGAACGTGGGGTATGTTTATATAGGAACCCCACGTAAAACAATGACAATATCTTGTTGTACATCAGTGTTATTATTACGAAAAACTACATATTTTTCGTTTTGATCTAAAAGTTAAGCACTGAAATGAACTGTGCCTCCTCAGATGTCTCCCTCCCTGGAAGTTCAGGGTAGATGCCGACTATGAGGTATCAGTTATGAATAAGAGATAAATAATGTCTGTGAAAATGCAGGGCCGTAACTAGGCATAGGCACTTGCCAAACCCGTGTGATTACCATATTACAATATAAAAAAGAAATTAAACATTAAGGGGGCGACAAAATTGGTCGTGCCTATAGTTAATTTTTGCCTAGTTACGGCTCTGTGAAAATGATCAAAAGTTAGCACAATTCTTGAGAAAAGCTAAATCTAGTTATTTTTTCTACGTTTTTGGGGTATTCGGGCCTCCAAACAAATTATGGTAACAAGGGAAACAAATTACCAGCATTATTCCTGTTACTTCCCGTATAGTTGTTTATAATGCAACATTGTCTTGGATTTTTATTATACTAAAGTATTTGTCATACTAAGTAACTGTCATGAAGTAGTTAATAACATTTTTCCAATGATAAGTTATATATTTAAGAGTAAGGTTCCCTGGTTTGATTGAACAGTTTTCCATAAAATAAAAGAAAGATGCATGTTATAAACAATTTAAGAGTAGTGTAGGATCAGATAGAGCAATAAATTGGGAAATCTTTAAAACACATAGAAATGAAGTTGTTGCCTTGTTAAATAGAAAAAAAATTGAATATTACTTTAAGAAAATTGATAGATTTAGTAATCATCATCAGGAAATGTGGAAAACGTTTAAAAAGATGGTTAACACAAATTGTAATGAAACTTGTAGGCAAATTAAATTTGAAGTACAGGGTGGTAATATGATTGTAAGAACTAATTATGAAATAACAGAAAAATTTAACAAATATTTCATTGATATATAATAGAAATAGTAGACAGTATTGAAATAAGTGAAGTTTGATCAAATAAAAACAGTAATGTTTATAGAGATTTTTCTGAATTTAAATTGTTAACATTATATGATTTACAAAAAGTTGTGTTATCTTTAGATAATAAATGTAATCCTAATGTAATATAATAATAATATACAAACATACAAATTTTGGATGAAGTTAATTTTTAATAAATTGATTAATGATTTACATTAAATTATATTTTGAATGCAAATTCTTACAGCCGAGGCAATACATTTTTCTATATAAATTTGTATTCAAAATATAATTTAATGTAAATCAAACATACAAATATACATATACATAATTACACAGAATCGCAAGATGATTCAGCGCAAGTTGCTCTTCTATCATCCCCTTGGAGTTTGAAAAGTTCATTCATAAAGTAAGTAATTACATTTATAGAAATCATTTACATAAAAAATCAATTACATAGTCTATTTACAAGCTGGTGTATCATTCGGTTTATAGCAACTTTTTGAACAGAGTTTTTTTAAATTGTTTAATATTAAGTGTTTTGATGGAAAACGGTATATCGTTAGAAATCTTAGGGACATTATAGGTAAAAGAACGTTGGTAAAAAAGTAGTATTATGTTTGGGGATAGTCAACAGACTTCTATGCCGCAGATTTATATTGTGCACATCTGTCCTGTATCTTATTTTATTATATATAAATAGGGAAGCTGCTTGTCAGATATTATCTTATGCTAGAAAGCTGCCGTTTGTAAATAAAACCGTTTTTTCATATGAAACCAACCGGTATCAATTAATTTATGGGAAATATGCTCATATTTCAAAATTCCATAAATAAGACTCAAGCAAGAATTTTGAAACGTTTGTAACATTTACATGATTTTCTACAAAATAAAACTAAAATACGTTAAATTAACTAAAATTATATTAAGCTTAAAAAACGTTTTAGATGACAATCTTTTTATTAATTCAACAAACCCTTTAGTTGTTGTAACCAAATATCTGATTAAATGTACTTTAAATGGTTGTACATGACATCGACATTCTTATTAGTTGTGGGAAAGTTTTATCGGTGTTTTTTGAGTATGCAGGTTAATTAGGTGCGTTTTCTAACTTCTCCAAATGGATGGATTTTACGATTCAAATTATTTGCAAGTGGAAGTGGAATTACCACATCTGAAAGTGCATTAAACGAATTTTAATTCGCTGCATTATAAAATGTATTAAGTGGTTGGGGATTTGGGCAGTTCTTTGAGTTATTCAAAGGTAAATCTAACTAATAGTGTTACATACGTCTACCCAGCAAACATTTTAATGATGGGCCTTCAATGGCCGAATGCCCTCCAGCCGATTATGCGAGCGGCGGGCCTCTAACGGAATTCTCTATTGACCCGGCACCAATAGGAGACTGCGGCCGCTAGCAGTGTTGCCAACTCCGAATAAATAGAATTCTCAACTTGACCTCTCAAAAGTCGCTAGAATTCTCCGATATACGATTCAGGATTTTTTTGCATAATAAGAGGTCACCATTTAATGTTTTTCGTGGGACAAACTAATTTTGTAACAATTTTCTTTCGATATTGGCAAAAGATCTAATAAAAAATAACTTCGAATTTATATACCTACATAAAATAGAATTCAATTTAAACAAATATTTTATTTTCAAATATACTTTTGTTATACATTATATTAACAGTATAATATTAACTCATTTACATCTAATCCAAAGTCTTCATCTTCAGATTGGTAAATATCTTTGGTTCCTATTTTCTTCAGTATATAATCAGGTAGTTTATAAGTATCACAACATTTATTTATCAGTCTTAAACCAAATCGTATGTATAATAAATTATTAAGAAGTGGTAGTTTCATACGATTTCTTATTTTGTTTTAAATGTAATTCATAGCGCTAAATGCGCGCTCTACATCAGCATTGGAATGTGGCAAGCTGAGAAATCTTAAAGCCAGTTCAACTAAGTCACCAAATGGATTTTCATTTGCAGCATCTCGATATGCCCTTACTTCAACCCAAAACTTTTCTGTGTCTTTTACTTCGGTCCACAAGATGTGATGAATAGTTGCCCACTGAGTCTCTATTTTTGCTACTAGATGAGGATCAGAACAGCAGTTTTCATTTCCAACTAACTGAGTTATTGGAAGCTTGTTATGTTTTAAACATTCACTTGGAGAAAACAAGCTCATTTTTTCTAAAATACTAGCATTTTCTGGCAATCTATTTTTTATTTCTAAAGTCAGTTTAAGAAGAAATGACTTTATTCTGTCTTTAATAGTTTCACGATCACTGTCTGATATACCATATTGCTTACAACTATTTTCAAAGACATAACCTAAATATGGGTTTGGATCCAAGTACTCTTCAATTTTATCTTTAATTAAATCCATCTTTGTAAGACGACTAGGATTAACGACCTTGCTAGCAATTGTAACATACAAAAATTTTAAATCTTTTATTAGCTTCAGAGGATCAACTGACGCTGACTCAAAACTTTTATTGGTTTTTTGGACAAGTTCTAAAATTGACAACAAATAACTTAAATAAACTCTGTTATTGTTGTCTGCGTACATTTGATATAATATTTCAGCTCCATAACAATTTTCTTTTTGTCAAGCCATATCAAAATGTAATTTCAATGTATCCCACTGATTTAAAATTCGTCTTACTGCCGGTTCAATTGATAACCAGCGTGTGTTCGACAACTGTAATATTTTAAGTGGAATTTCACCATCATTTATTAAACTATAAATCTGCCTATAAGCAACTTGTTTGATTGTCGAGTGTCCAAACCAATTATAGGTTTCTTTAATTAAATAGTCAATACTTCTTGGGATAGTTTGTTCAGATGCTTTTGAGACCGCCAACTGCAAAGAGTGGCAAACACATCGTACCAGAACTAGATGAGGTACTTCAGTTTTCAGAAGTGTATAAACACTATGATTGATGCCCGTCATTGCAGAAGCATTATCAGTTCCAATTCCAATTAATTTTTTTAAAGGCAACTTAACCTGATTTAAAGTTTGTTTAATGGCAGACACAATCGTTTCTGCACTCCCATCTTCAATTTGAACAAGTGTAAAAAACGTAGAGACAATTTTACTTTGGCTTATACTAAAATACCTGATTACAAGTCCCAACATTTTCTGTACACTTATATCTGTTGACTCATCAATTATAAGGCTATAATTTCCTCCACCCACATCGTCTATAAGTTCTTTTAAAAAATATGGTCCAATTAAGTTTTTAATAATATTTGTACACTTTGTACGATGTAAACAAATATTCAGCTGTTTTGACTTTGAAATATTGCTCAAATGGTCAACAGAATTCATTGTACTATGCATGGCAACATATAAACACAGTTCACTTTCTTTAATCTGTTCTTCAGTAACTTGTCCAAGAGGCTTAAAAGTAATTTTCTGCTGACGCTGCGAAGAAAACGGTTCCGCCGCTGATTGATGTTTTTTGCTATTAACATGTTTTTTTAAATCACTCAGTTTGGCGTTAAGAAGTTGTTTGCAGTAGAAACAAAATGCTTTGTGTTCATCATTTGAAGCAGGTTTCAGCCAATTTTTAAACTCTTCCAATCTTTCCCATTCTATCTTATATTTCTGCGTATATTGTGGCGCCACTAAAATACAAAACATGCAAAAGAGATTTGTTATGAAACTAAAACATCTTACTTGTATAATCCAATAATTTATCGAAATTATCGAATGCCAAATTCCACAAATATATAATGGCACAAACGCATCGCCTGCTGCCGAACAGAGAAGAGCCAGCCAGCCAGGATCGAGCTTAAAAGTTAGGTTAACTTAAAACTGACACTGACGTGCAGGGCTGCCACACACTCATCATCTCTTAGGGATTAAGGGATTATGCTTAGTTACTTTAATGACTTGTCACTTGTCACTCTAGATTACCGCAAAAAAATGTTTTAAAATCAGTTTTAAAAGTAAAGCAAAACACAAGTTCGAAATTCTCCGAAACTTCTCTATTGTCGATAAAAAATCGCTAGGATTGCGACATGTCTCATTTCAAGCAAAAAAGTCGCAATTGTAATTCCAAATTCGCTAGATTTAGCGACAAATTCGCTAAAATGGTAACACTGGCCGCTAGCCGGGCCACCGTATGAGTAAGGCCATTTTACAGCGATGGCCCATAATTCATGCGACCAATGCCCGCTACTCTGCCGATCAATCGCCGCTCACATAACTAGTCAAAAATTTTGTTCAAAAACATTTATTTTTATAAAAATAAATGTTTTGTTAATTAAATTAAAATATAAATATTTTAATTTAATTAACAAAACAATATTTCAATTCACAAAATTAACATAAACTCAAAACATTAAACATTAAATACATCAGAAGACAAGGCAATAAACTTCTAATGATTCTCGGCACCTTTGACAGCACTACGTCTTCTGTTCCTTCCGCCATTTCGGTCTGTTGCAGTCCTTAGCCAGCTTTTGATAATCGTTTCTACTTCCTGTTGGGTAGCACTCTTACTGAATTTGTTTTTTCTTACTACCCCTGCAAACAATAATAAATAATAATTTAATTTATTAAACAACAAAAAGGTTCTACCTACCAACAATGAAGTTTACAATATTTTTCAAACGGCTAAAAGCTGGTTTATTGTTTTTGCCACACCAGTTATAGGTTTCTGCTAAATTCTGCCCAACAATTTTAGTTAACAATCGCCTCGTCGTATCTATTACATCTTTTCCTCCAATCAGCTGACAAAAAGACACCTAAAAAGTTTAAAAATTATATTGTGCTACAATATAGGTACTATTTACTACCAGCTCAGAACTATTTTCTATCACTGTATCATTAAAGCTTTCTAACTGCTCTTGAGTAGTCAATGGAAATGTTTTTATCAGATCACTCTCCTCTGGAATATCTTCGCTTTTGCTCAGGGAGTGTTTAATAAGTTTCATTTCGTCATTCAGAGATTGCACCGTTATCAATAACTTCTTCAATAAAGCTATAATTTAAAATTGATTTCAATATAACTTCAAATTAAAGATATAATATGAAACTTACCTTCATTTGATTCACAAGCACAGCGATTATATGGAGAATATCGAGATGAAATTGGTGTACTTAAAGTGGATGTTGTTCTGCAGGATAAATCCGTTTCGCTACGTTGAAATGACGTTCCTTGAACAGCAATATCAGGGGTCATATTTCTTTTAAAAAGGTCTTTATTAGATGTAGTAATTTCCTTAACCATCGTTTGTGGAACGAATGATTTGTGGACTAATTGAGGGGCGTCGTTGGCCTTAGAATTGCATAATACTTCAATATCAGTTTTCGATGTAGAACATTTTGAGCGTTTAGTTTTCAACTTTAAAGTAGGCAAATCGTCCTCAGATTCTGCAGATGAGGTAAAATCGTCGTAATGTTTTGGCTTAATGCTTCTTTTTCGTGTCTGCTCTACATCGCTGGCTTCACTTTGGGAAACACTTTGTAGTCTTTCCAATTCCTTCATCTTTAAAACCGCCTTCTCATATGTTACTAGAGACAAAAGTGCAAAAAAATATGTAACGGAATTATCACTAAATGAATACATACATGCTTTATACTTGATGTTTATATGAATCCCAGGTATTGTTACGGTTAAAATTACTATAAATTAATTTATACTAGAATTTAATTACTAACTTATATTAAAAATACATTTTGGTATAATTTGATTCAGTTCAATTGTTATTATTATTATGCATGTTGGGTTGCATGCCTATATGCCATTTTCTTAATGGATATCTTTATCCTTCAACTTGGTTCCTTTTCGAAAATTCCCCAAAACTTCAAATTTTTGCATTATCTTTTCTCTGCAAAAAAGTCATTCTTCCTGCAGCCATTACTTTGAGAATTCCATGTTAGAAATGGTGTAAATTTAGTTTATATTTTCTGGATTCATCTAACTGGAAATTAATTAAAAGTTACAAAATTTAGAAGATTGGATTTTAGATAATACTGATCGAATTAGTATTATACCTATTATTTTGTTGGAACTTTTAATAACCACATTTGTGGGATTTTCTTCTCAAACATACCATTCAGGAAGATGAGGGCTTTTTCCACCTAATAGGTAATGTACTGACTCCCTAAAATTAATATATATCTAATTTGTTTCTTTTTCTTAATTAGCCCTTCTTGTGCTTCTTATTTTTGGGTTAGTACACTTACATTTTGTACTGACTTCTTCATTGTTGTTGTTAACGTCATGGAGGCAACCAGTAGCTATTAAAGATTACAAAGCTTCCATCCGTATATCGCTTGTATTGCGAAGGATTTATTTATTTGGAAAATCAACACTTGGTAACTTCCAATCCGGTAAGCTGTGCAGTCCATCAGCATTCGCCAGGTCAGAATAACAATTCTAGTTAGTTAATGATCTATGTATTTAATTACTTATTAGATATCATTACAGTGTACTGTTTACCTTTGTTTATGTACACTAAAAGTATAGTAAATTCTTTATCTGCACATATTTGAAAAGATTACCTATCTGAGTGTTTAAATAAACGTCAACGGGATAATTATTGTAAGGAAGTAATTCGCTTTTGCTTTTAATTAATTTATTAAATATTAATCTGATTACAATTGAATACAAATTTGATAACGAATGAGCTCACGTCGGTAGTAAGCGCTTACACACTTCGTAGCTTAGGTCACTTAGTAATCTTAGTAAATCTAAAACAAAAGGAAAATAATATATTAGTAGAAGTTTAAAACTTATTAAACAAATCAAATACTTACCCGAATTACTTTTATTTTTTTTTCCGAACCTTCGTACTACTACTATTACTATCTGCGATTATTTTGTTGGTTATACGTTTATATGTTATTAGTTACATGTTAGTTATTTATCTGATACAATTTATTAGATATATCTATTTACTAATTTATATGTATATACTTACTTACCTATTTATGATTTATCTTCATATTTACAAACAATAACAATTTTTTTTTTCTTTTGCATGTTAACGAAAATTTATATGAACTTTGTTAAAGATTATTATTCGTTATTCATTATAGTTCTTATCAGAATACTACTCTTTTATTTATTTAGTTGTACAGTGCACCAAAACTACAAATTAATAAATGCTTTAGTGGGACCATCACTTTTGGAAGGTCCGTCCAAAAGATTTCGTCTTAGATTAGGACATGGCGCCCTTTTAAGATTTCCTTATTATATTTTTTTTAGATTATTTACCCACGACCCACGCGACGAGTATCTGGGTTACCTTTTTGCTACCCCCACGATAGCAAAACTAAATATATTTCGTAACAGTATGAAAGATGTAGGAGTTTTGTGTTTCTGAGTCATTTGTATCCTTTGAGCGTCAGTAGCTCTTTTAGGCCAAATACATGTAGGAATGCCAGTTTCTCCATCATAATTCACCCAAGAATGAGAGATGACAGTCATTGGGACTTCATCATCTACCTTTTCATCAGGGAATTCCACAACGTAGTATAAATAGGAACTAAAAATAGCAATGTGAAATAGTAATAGATAAATGTAGTAGACACTTACAATATTTTATAATTTATTATAGGTTGAGACTTAAGCAAAATATATAAAAGATTATTTACAAATCAGGTTTTAACGTATGTACAAGAGCAGTGTAGAAGAAATTTCCATTATTATTGCTTTTATCTAATGGAAGTAATATTCCTTTACAACCAATTTGTTTAATAGACCGACAAATTATATTATGATCTTCGCAGCAATTGACAGTGACCATCGAAATTATTTCGGATTCAAGAGGATATTTCACAAATGAATTAACCAGTCTGACTTCTTTGCATATTATAAATATTTCTTTGGATTCAATAACTTCGGCAAAGTATAGGATTATGGCAATTTCTCCTGTATCAAACTGTACACAATTATCCCCAGTATTATTTGAAAATATTAAATCTTTATAATTCAATTTCTTGAAAAAATAACTTGGACCTAAATCGGCAAAAGAAAAATCTTGTGGACACATAGGACTATACAATTCGATTTTCACGTGATCTTTTTTTATTCCAGAGTCATAATCTGCAACGTCTTGCACTTTCAGTCGTTTAATAACCTGTTGTAAAGGTTTATTTGACTTCCTTAGCCTATTTTTAAGAAATTGAAGGTAATTTTCAAAAGGGAAACATGTAATGGAATTTAAAACTCCAAAATTTTTAGCATCTCTTGCCAAGTGAATAAGACTGTGTATGTTATAAGTACAAAAACTTTTGCCATATATTCGAATAGCATGTGCGACAAAAGCATGAAGAAGTTCGTTTGCAAGGTCATTGTGATCCTTATTTAAACGTGGAACTAATAAAATTGTTATACCAAATTTTAACAACATAAAGTTATTGTACATCCTGGGAGGCAAAAATTTCATTAATAGCAAAGGACCTGCATATAATAAAAATTGTTGGAATTCGGTGGCTTTCCAACGTTCGAGTTCCACTAAAGATCTTGGCTTTCTATTAAATTCTACAGGCCAATAATTCTTAATCTCAATTAGAGTCTTATTGAATGCAGAAATATCTTCTTTGGAAATACCAAATTGACGAGCACTATCCCTCCATAGAAATAGCAATTTTCTCATGACCCCCAAGCACACGGAATGCATATAATCCACAGGAAATTGATCAACTAAATCTATCTTTAATCGAAGAAAAGGTGTATCGCCTCTGTGGTGAGCCTCGTCGATTTTTGATCGAAATCCTGCGTTGGTACGAAGTGGTGCTTTTAAATCAGTAAACTGCAATCTTCGATCTCTGTATTCTCCGACACAACAGCATTTATCACATCCGTGGAACCCATTATGTCCTTTCGTATTTTTTATAAATGCTCGGGCTGGAGTGTCAACGCAAAAAGATCTAATATGCACAGGAATTTTTCTATCATTAAACTTCAAACCATTTAGTTGCAAAGAAAACAATTCCTCAATGAATTTGGCCAAATATTCGTCTAGTGGTGGTTTATCAACACCACAATAAATAGCTACTGCAAAAACAATATCTTCAGTTAAATTGCTAATTTTACATAAAATTGGCCAAAATGACAACCTAGTGCTATTGTGCAGCGGCAGTCCATCTATATTAAAATCTAGCAAGAACTCTGTAATATTGTATTTTAATGCAATTTTTTGCAGTTTAAAGGAAATTCCTAAATAGCAAAATTCACCTGTTCCCTGTGCCTCAATATCTACAGAATTAGGGGTTTTCAAGAGTGTTCGTGCATCTCCAGGCAATGTTTTTAAATCGGGGGACTCTGAAAGCCATTTGAGAAGTTCTGAAAGAGCCAAATGAGTTATATTGTTCTTCAAAGCCCAAGTGCGTAAAAAATCATTAGAAGTCTGATTGGCTTCTGATTCATCCTCACTGGTTTCCTGGTCAGATTCTTCAGAAGCAACGAAATTATGTTCTATGTCAATTAAACCGTCATCTTGATTTAAAATTCCCGTCTCAAAGTCGAAAGTGTTTTGTTCATGTTGTAGGTTTGTATCGATGTTATGTTGAACATTATCACCATTAGCGTCTGAACTAGTAGATTCATCAGTCTCAACCATAATATAATCAGAACCTTCCACACCTTTTGCTATTTCTTCACCAGTATTCGCTTTGAAACCTGTGCATTGTTTCTTATTAACCAAAGCGTCAATTTCACTTAGTTTCAATGTTTCAGAAATACCCCTTTTAATTAACTTGTATTTATAACTTCTACAGTAATTTTTTAAATGAGTGGAACTTGCCATATTAATAATAAAGTCGCAACCGCAATATTGGGAGAAAAAAAGGAATACGATTGCAATAAAAAAGAAAACTTCAAGCGGCGGGAAAACTTCCCCAAAAGTGAGGTTATGAGTTGAGACACGTGAGACGTTGAAATTTTAAAATCAAATTAAAAAACTCAGTACTCACCTTTTTGAAGCGTTAGTGCTTTGAGAACTTGCCATTTTAATCACAATATTACAAATTTTTAAAAAAACAGTTCAACGCGATAAACACAAACACAAACAAACCGACGACAACGCTTGTATTACCAACCAACCTTCGAACGAATGTCTACATACCAATAACTGAAAACAAAAACACTAAGAGATACCAATGTTTTATTATTTATTTACTTTTTAGCCAATTTTCACTACTGCATAACAACTATTTTTGCCAGATAACTGTGATTATTATTTTGATTGTAATGAGAAATTTATATTTATTAATTATATTACTTGTTGGCTTCAATAAAGTGTTTTGGCCACCGTCGGGCCAGTTGTGGATTGACATACAATTTCGGACGTAATTTTGCCTGCAAACTTTTTACGATGGCCCTTTAGTAGCATGCCGTGGCCGTTAACTGACCAGCATCGCCGACAATAGCCCGACTGACGGCCGTTACTTCCATGTTTGCTGGGTATTTTTACATAATTGTACAAAGCGAGAAAGATTGTTATATTGTATGAAGAAAATGTAGAATAGGAAAATTTAATACTCAGCTGCAATCCTTTGAAGTATTAAAACCAACTAATATAATTATTTTCTGTTAATAACAAAGAATTTCGTTATGCTCCTGTTGGTGTATGCATCATTTCAAGTATTATTGAAATAAATATAATTAGTAATGTTTGTACATTAAGTAGATAAAAAAGTTTTTTAAATCAATATGTGTTTTCTGTTGTATAAAATAGATGAACCATATTTTTGTTTATTTACAATTACTAGTAATACTTTTTACAAAAAGAAGTCTCTTAACAATAAAATAAGGTTTTTCAACAAAACGTTTTGTAAAATCACAAAAGCAATAATTTTTTAACAATACAGTTTTGCAATCTAACAAAACTATGTGTTAAATTTAATAAAGTGCAAACAACTACTTCTTGTGTTCTTCAACAGCGAATATGTGATGTTTAACAACCTCTGATGAGTAATTATAACAAAGAAACTAGATTGGCGCAATTTTATATCTTCATTTTTGTTAAATTTACCCATCTTTTTCTTTGAGTGTAGAATTGCAAAAAAAAATAACAATGAACACTAAAATTACAGTACACTGTTAGAAATATCTAGTTAGAATAACTAAAAAATGTAGTCCCAATAGGTCCACTGTATATTCTAGTTTAATTAACAACAGCAGATGTATATCATTTTAACAAACAACATATTGTCAATAGCACTGTCTGTTATTCCTAAGAAAGCAAAAGAATTTTGTGAAGTAAGCATTACTTTCAATTATATTAATACAAATAATAAAACTAAATTTTACTGAAGTTTTTTGTTATTTAAACAATTAATGTGTGCAATATTTTACAAATTGTTTTAACTAATTGTGCAAATTTTTTGAGAAAAACCAAGGCGTTTTGGTTTAAGAATGATAAAACACAATGGTTGTACAAAGAGTACAATACTTAAGCACATATGTGTTTCGCTTACCTACTTACCTGTAATTTTGTCTCAAAAATATGCTTTATTATAAAGGTATATAGGTAAGTAAAAATCCAAGAAAATCAGTTTTATTTGTAAAAACCTTTTTTATTTAAAAAATTAAAACAAAACACGAATAAAATAATAAAAACAACAAATAAAAACACAAAACAAAAAATAGTACAATGACTTAAAACTATAATAATAAAAGATAATTCAAAAAAGAAAACTTGGATTAGCGAAGGTATAATGAACTCCATCGAATATAGGGATAAGTTGAAAAAACAAGTATTTAAACAAAAATAGACAAAACATTGAAATTTTAAATTACTATATATATGTAGCATACAGAAATCTACTAAACATTACTCAATTAAATATTACTCACTACTTAAATATTACTCAGATATCTTGGATAATACCAAATATATAAAAAAAGATTTATAAGAAGTAATAAATCGTTTCATAACTAATAATCTCATATTTGGTCATAAATCTGTAACCTTTTACTTAATGTACTACTATTCTTTTATATTTTATTTAAATACTTTTTTTCTATTATACTTGTAAATGCACATCATACAGGTGCATGCACTTAGGTGCACATTTAATGGTAACTCCAAAATACTTAAAAAGTGAACAAAAGCTATCAAAATAAAATTTCGTACTTAGGTACAATTAAATTGTACAAATATTTATCAGCATCAGTGCAATTGTGTACTTCATAACAAACAAAGTGTTTTAAATCTTTTAAATTTACAATGTGAAAAATAGTTAAATCATAAGTTGATGGTTTGGATATTACATATGCTTGATATACATCACTAAACTCTTGTGTGTCCCAAGACTTGCAAATTAAGTAGGGACTATTGTCCATTATACAAATTTCAATTATTTCTGAAAATACAGGGTATTCTAAAACGTCACGTTTGTTTGTTATAAACATTCCTTTTCTGAAAGAACTACCAAGAGCATTAACAAATTTTGTAGTGGTTACTTCAATTATGGGCTTTTTAAAATGATCTGTAAGAACTGGTAAATAAGATTCATTAGTTAAAGTTTTTGGTGTTATTTTACCATAAATGGGTTTAAAGATTTCAAGATTTATATTATTCCAAATATACCACATTTTTTCTTGGTGTCTGTAAGCAAGAGTTTTTATCAAACATTTATAATTTTTCATGCTCGATACTAATTGTTTAAAATAACCATGTTTGGCTTCAAAACGCATAGTGCTTAAACTGGTAAGAGGTCCCATTTTTAAAAGTATATCAGGATAATGGATCATCATATGATGTTTTGGTGTTAAATTTGCGTTATATTCGTTTATAAATAAATGATGATGTTCTTGAATTAAATTAGTTAAATGGCTGGCCATGCTACGTAATGCTATAGGGCAAAATACAATATTTATTATTTGAAGAAGCAATTGAATAATTTTGTATTTTTTGCTACAGTTACTTAAAATAAAATTCATTTTTTCAGATAATATAATAGGCAGATATTTTACCAAACATAAGGTTTGGGCAGCACGCTGACCGATTGAATGACCTGGTTTATCCAGACAAGTTGGACTGGGCTTGTTGGACATTTCATTTATGCCAAAATTAAAAGATTGTAATTTCTGGTTTATATTACCAATAGTTATAATGTTTTGAGAAACTAAAAATTTTAAAAATAATTTAATCTCCAATTGTACTACTCCTTCCAATAAATCGTGCATTATATCAACAGATGGATTATTACATACTTTAAATTCTTTCAAATTATTTAAAGAACTTCTAAATTTTATGCCCATAACATGTAATAAATCTGAATTTTGAATGCATTCGCAATGCTCCTCGTACAATTCATTGCTTCTTAACAATTCATCATTTTGTAGACACATTTGTTGTGCGTCACTTTTTTCAGCAATGCAGATGCGGCAAAAATGAGAGGATGAAAACGACTCGACCATTCCACATAACTGATTTGCACCTAGATTGTCATGACTTAAGTAAACTAAACTTCCTTTTAGATTTTCTTGAGTGGGCTCATAATATATTCCTGTAGATTCTAATAGTGATATATCACGAACTATAATATCCAAAATAGAATTAATACCAAATCTCTTAACATCACCAGAATAGAACAAAGCTACTAAATGAATATTTTCTAAAAGCGAGTTTAAAGACAAAGGTAAATTCTGTATAACCATATAAATTGCCCCTAATTTATGGCCTCCTGTTTTTGAACCAAGTGGATTGACTGTTTCGAATTCATCAAAATATAAATGAAGCTGAAATGCCTTTTTATTTAGTGTAAAAAATGGACTATTTTTAAAAATATTCCCATGAGAAAAACTTTGTAGGATGTTGTTATGGCAAATACTCTGATCCTGAAATATAAAATGGCAAAAAGCACTATTTTTCAAAAGAAATTTCAAAGTATCGATAATGGGAATATAAGTAAAGACACTAGTAATAGGTACTTGTTCATATACTCCATTTTGAGCATTCCAAACTTGTTCGTACCTAATACCAATTGGTACCTCAACCGGCTTTAGAAATTCTTCATTTAATTCTACAATTTGTTGTACCGTGGAATCAGGTAAATTCATAGAATACAATTTGGATATGTAATGAGATATAAATGATTCTAAGGAGAGATTCTTTGACGATAATTCTAATTGTAAGTCAAATTTGTTCTGAGGCAGGTTGTATTCTGGTGATGTTTCAGAAAGTTCCACTGCACTGTTTTCATGGTTATTTTCAGTAATATTATCAGTTAGTTTCCTGCCTTGTATGCATCGCATTAAATGTTTTCTATAACCACTAAATGTGTAATAAATGTTTGTACAATTGGAACATTTCAATTGCAAACTACTACTTTCATAAAATGCATGTCTCTTTCTCAAATGCTTTATGAGATGGTAGACAGTATTTGCATCGAAATTGCACACAAAACAGAAATACATCTTTAAAAACAAAGAGAAAAACACAACTTATTTAAAAACAATGACTCTAACATACTTGATAAAAAAATGTTATAAACTTAATATAGATTGTCCATTTTTGTTCTTAATTCTCTAATCCTATTATTAATGTCACCTTTTATTTCAATGTTATAAAATTTAGTTTGAACAAATCTATAAAACCATTCCAGATTTTCCTCAAATTTTATATCAAAAACATAATGAATCTTGAATAAAAGATCAAATGCAGATAGTATATCTTGACTTGAACATTGAAGAATATTTTCGTCAAATACTACATACCGTAGAACGGGGATTTATGGAACGATTTTTCGCTAATTTTCCAAATAACTTTTAAACGATTGCACCAAATTCTTTCGTTTCTGTTCATATTGTTTTCTGTTTATGTCTACTTTCAATTTCTTATTGTGGTGAACACCTATTTCTTTTAAGTTCCTCAATTTTTTTTATTTTCTATCGTTCCATATTACCCGGCCTTTGGGGTTATATGAAACAGTGCTTTATTCAAGCGTAGCTATTACTCGTTTCACATAGGAAGCCATTGCCACCTTTACGGAACGATTGCCAATTATAAAAAAAAAGTTATGAAGGTTTAAACATCGAAATTTTGATGAGTACGAGCGTTAATGCAGTAATAATGCAAACTAAGAAGAAAATTAACATTTATTTAACACAGTTTAACAATTATAAAAATGTAAACATTAAAGAAAATAAACAATTTCAGAAAAAACGCAAAAAGTTAATTTAAATCACATCAGCTTCAAATATGTGGATGCCTCTATTAATTGATGGTTCCGATAGCTGAAACTCAACTTGTTCAAAAGCAATCGTATTTATATCCTTCACATTGGGGTATATAAATTTATTTTTGCACTCCTTATAAGGCCTCAAACAATCCACCTTCATTTTATTCGGAGCATATATTTCTAGCACCTTTGCCACAAAACATTTTTGGCTTTCTTTTTTTGTGCCCTTATTGTACACAAAGGAACATATTATAAATTTATTTGATAAATTATCACAGTCTTTGGGAGGAAATTTAACTTGAGTTCTATCAAAGTCTTGTGTCTCATTGTTGTCTGAATAGTCAGACTCAGGTTCTATATCATCACAGTCGTTTTCATTAATATCTAAATCAGCTTCTAGCGAGCCTCCTGATGGACCAGGTTGAGGGCTCAACACTTCAGATCGTTCTAAATCTGCAACAGATATGGATTTTCCAGATGGAACGTCAATTTTCTTTTTCCTTTTTTTAGCCGGAGTTTCTGGAGTGGCTGTTTGACGATCCATGATAACAGCAAAAGAATCATTTAAAGCTGCCTCCTGTAGTCTATGACGGCCTGATGGGATAAGTTTTTCTAACACCTTTTGTCTATTACAAGGAACAATTCCTGTTGCGGAAAAACCAGATACAATGTTGGTTTCCAGATTTGGTTGAAGTGCCGTCAACAATTTTGTTAACATAGCAGGAAATTCAGTCTTTGGTAGGACGCCTTTATGTGTCAGCTTCCATTCTAGAAGTATTTTTCGCCAAGTTTTCTTCACAGGATGAAATACTGCCACATCTAAAGGTTGGCATAAATGAGTGCTGTTCGGAGGTAGGAAAACAAATGCAATGTTGTTCTCTTCGCAGTGTTTGATAATATTGGCAGACAAATGACTTGCCAGGTTGTCGCCAATTAAAAGTTTTTTGCCATCCTTTCTTCGAAAATACGGTAACGCCACCTTAACAAACCAGTCTTCAAATATTTCACCGTCAAACCAACCGTTTGTTGATCGGTTGTAGTGAGTATTGACAGGACCACCTACTATCCATTCAGGATATAAATTTTTAGCCTTGTATACTACATATAATGGTAACAATTCCCCACTAGCAGCTGCAGCAAACATAACGGAGGTAGAGCTTTTAGAACTATCCAAAATACGTCGGGCATGTTTGCTACCCCGTTTAACAAACACTCTCTCGCGTCCGGGATCGTCTGTTATATTCGTCTCGTCATAGTTGACGATATTTTCGTTTGGAATATTAGCAAGAGTCACTTCCAAATTGTCAAAAAATTCGTTGATCATTTCAGGCCCAACTTCTGCTCGTTGCCGTTTTAAGTTTTCAGAGTTTCTTCTTGTAAGCGCAGGATTTCTTTTTAAAAATGCTTGAAGCCAGTCGTTTCCAGGCATATTGTCTTTAAAAAATCGAATGTTGAGTCCTTTACGGTTGAGGTACAGCTGAACAAATTCTTTTGTGCTATGGTCAGTAAAGGGGTAACCATAATTAGCCGCTACCATCATAGCCCTTGTGATGGATTCTTCTTCAGCATTACTTAAAACTGGTGGCCTACCCAACTTATCGGAGTGTTTACCTCTGTATTTGTTGTATAATGTGGTTTTGGGGACTCCATAATGAATGGCCGCTTGTCCAAAGGACATCCTATCATTGACCACTGCTTGTAATGCTAATTCGATTTGTTGTTCAGGATAGTTTCGCCTAAAGGCCGTCCCCGGCACATGTTTAAATTGCCGCGGCATTGCGTTCCATATAACCCTGAAAAATGCACATTTTCATTAAACTCAATACAAAAAAAAAAGGCTTTATCAACAATTATGAAATTTTGTGAGTGTGTTGTTGAGGTTATGTACTAATTATCTTCTTATTGCATGAACTTAATATCTTTAACGGTTTCTGAGCAACAGATGAGACTCTTGCAGGTTACGAAAAGTGTTAAAAACCAAAGACAAACAAATTACTTAGTTTAATACTTACGTTTTTATCGTAGTCCTTTTTTCTTGCCGCCATTGAAACCGCCAAACTGTGCTGAGTTTCTTGCTTGCTTTCACAAAACAGAAAAATCCCTAGATTTTCGATACGGAGGGAAAATTTAAAAAATGAGCTCATCGTTCTATATAACCCCCAGTGTTCCGTAAATCCCCGTTCTACGGTAGTACCTTATTTGCCGCTTTACAAGTGCCGTGTGCTAAAATAAATGGCTGCGTTGTTGATTTGTTTTCTACAATGGTATTAATAGGCTCTTCAAATTGCCGAAATACAATCAACTTTTCAACTGCAGTGGAATATGTACCTCTTCTCACTCCCTTTGCTCCAGTCGGTGGCAGCATATGTACTAGTATAAAAAGAGCTTTCGTGTTAGTGTTCCAGTCTGAAAAATTATAAACTTTGTATATTTGACTGATACATTTTTAGAATAAATACAGTGTGGAAGGTGATGAGGTTCCCATAGGGAAAAATTTTTTAATATGAGTTTTAGGAGAAAAACTTATTCTTTATAAAAAATTGTGCTTGTATAGAAACCCCTTCTGGTAAAAAAATCCAGTAATTACTTAAGAAAAGATCAAAAACTTGAAATTATGTCAAGTTGTTGATTTTAAATATGACTAAGTTCATTATTATTCAGAAAAGAATAAGATAAATGTTTGAGTTTCGTGGCCATCCTTGTTTACACAGAAAAGTAATAAAAGTTTTATCGAAATGACATTTGCCTTCTGTCTAACGTTGACAATTACAGGTAACACGATACCGATGTAATATTCGGACTTAGTCATATTTAAAATCAACAACTCGACATAATTTCAAGTTTTTGATTTTATCTTAAGTGATTACTGGATTTTTCTTTGACTATAAGGACTATAATTTCCAGCACAATTTTTTATAAAGAATAAGTTTTTCTCAAATCATATTAAGATTTTTCCCTAAAGGAAAACTCATCACTTTACACACTGTATATTACTTATATACCTTCATTATCGCTACACTCTTCTAATAAATTACGGTGAGGAAGTTTGACGGTGTTTTTATATACTTTTTTAATCGTAGCTATGTTTTCAATGAAAGAATTTTGAAATAACTCTTCTTTCCCGGGAAACATCAATGAAAATTCAAACGAAATCTGAAAAAAAACGAAAACAAAATTACAATTAGAAAAAATTCCCCAGAATAAAAATCTAATTTAGGGTTTAGTCATCAATACCACTATGATCATGAAAAACTTTACATTACGTACCAATCCCTCAGTATCCAAAAATCTTGGAAATTCTTTAATTGTGCTATGTTTGTTCTGATGCCGGTAACTAAATGTTTCCTTAATGCCCGCAAATATTTCATCTTTTTGACCTGATGGAGAAGCAAACTTCAAAAATTATATTTTTTCTTGAACTGCTGTAAAATTTTCTGTAGCCAATTCTTTCTCAATGTTAGCATCTTTTGCAATAAGATATTTGTCTCTAAATAGAGTTCTCAGTCTTGTCGTTATGAAGCCTTTTTTTGAAATAGGATCGAAAAATGCTTCCTGAAAAAAGTAGACAAAACATTATTAATTTAACGTGTTTACATTTCAAACATTAAATGACATACGTATCCTTCGTCGCTATTTTTGTCTCTCAATTTAGGAAAAATTGCCAGTATGCATTTCGCATATTCAATTTTTGTTTGATTGCATGGGAGAATATTAGAAGGCATGAATTGTAGCATATGGTCTACAACAATGTTTACTAATTTTTTTCGATTAGGATCGTTTAGTGTTTTATTTTCTTTATAAAAATTAATAACCTCTTTCCCACCGGAATGTGATAGAAGGTAATTTTTCAACTCCTAAAATAATTATCGATTGTATGGGTTTCATCAAAACTTATATTAAGAAAAAATAAAAATAATAAAATAGATCATACTTGATTGGTTATCGTATGATACGGAATTGAGGCTGTTTTAAGCCTTTTTCTGCCACGATGTAAAGGGAATCTTCCATCGTCCCCGACGGTAACGTCTTCTTCATCAAAACTTGCGAAGAACGGAGACGAAGGTAAAGACGCCACTGTCTCTGTGCTACAACTGCTTATCCCATTATTGTAAGAGCTCGAAAAACACGAAACTTCAGAAGCAAAAGTGCTTGATGAAGTGTTCAGTGATTATACAACAAAAGCCATTACATACTTACTAAATTTCGATATATTTAATTAGTAAAACTATACCTAAAGTCTTTTGTTCTATCTTCACCAACTTCAAAATTACTCTGTTAACAGAAATATTTAAAAAAGTTTCAATAAAAGTTGGACCCACAATACCTCCGTCACTATCCTGAATTTCAAATTCAGTCCCAATAATTTCTGGAAAAATCTTACTTGCTAGAAATAAAAAGGTATTTTATTGTACTCGTAAAACAGTTTTCGTCAACTTAGAAAAAAATCAATATGGTTTTATTTGCAACAGAACTGCCTAAGTTTACTGTTACTTTTAAAACTATAAGTATGTAAAATACTGTACGTATTTTGTATTTCTAACTAAATCATATTTCTAAATAACCAAAATAGAAAATGCAAATGAACAAATTTGTCTATTTTATTGTCTATAATTATTATTATTATTGAAAATCTATGCAAGCTGCGACCTGCAAGATATCTTACGTATGTTTTAGGTATTAAGATAAAAATTAAAACAATGGAAAGATTTTCAAAGTTCACCTTATACATAGTACCTACTCAATTAGTTAAACATAACACGTCTAGGATAATTTTTTATCCTTCATTGAGGAAAATATACCAATACTTAAATATGTAACAATCATTAATACTACTAACCTTCTAATTGTACCGCTTCGTAGTTTGTATTTTGTAAAGTACACCACTTTAATTTATCCCTATATTGGAAGCGTACGTAATATTCCCGCTGGTTAATATTGTCTTCTTCCTTAAATAAAGCATAAAGATTTGCGAAGTGAAGAAACAAAATAAATGATATCCTTGAAATAATTAATCACAATAATTAGAACCATGAAAGGTCTATTCGACAAAAGGTAGCAAAAGCGTAATACGATATTACTTTGTAAATGTAAAATGTTTAATATAATATCTAATAGTAATATGTATTTACCAATCTATAATATCTAATAAATAATACTACTTACCATTTCAAATTTTCCAAAATCACTTCAAGACTCCACACTTGCACTGCGACTTCGCAAAACACACTAAACTTAAAAGATTGTTATTAAGAACTAAACGGTAGTAATGCTGCAAAATATAACCGAAACAAAAACATATTAAAAAGGCATCAGTCTGGCGATGGCGAATTGATAAAATTCTGCTAACTCTACATGTTATAAATAAAGGAATATAAAATTACCTAAAACAATGAGTAATGTTAGCCGTTTATTTGGTAGAATTTACGTATCTTTTAAGATGTAGATGAATTTTTCGTTGTTATTATCAGCAGAAAATAAATGTTATAGGAAGCAATAACATTCGTCTTTTATCAACAGCATAATATGCTAAAACTTGATTAAGTATGCTGTTATTAACAATATTGTGTTGTTACCTGACCAATACATTAATTTGATAATTAAATTATGTTAAACTAACAATTTAAAATATTAACAACTATAGGTTGAATCGAATTTGTTAAATTAACCATTATAATTAGTTTAAAACGACAATAAAACATTAACTATAACCAATCTTGTAAATTTAACTATATTTTTCTTACAGTGTATACAGATCCATCGTATTACCTCACTTTGATTATTCTGCATCGCTGTTGTATCAATTTAATTTAAATAAAATATCCCAATTACAAAAATCACAAAACCGTTGGATGAGAATTATTTTATCATGTAATCGATTAACTCCAGTGGTGATTATATTAGATACTTTACATTAGATATCCGTGTCTAAAAGGATATATATTTGTTAACCATGATTTAATTAATAAATGTTATATATTTCTATATCTGTATAAATATTTTTACTATTAAAAATACTTAAGTTATTTGAAAAATACATACGTGTGGAAAAAAGTATCGACTACCCCTAATCATTTGGTAGTCTTCAGGTTTTATGGAAAACGCTCGAACTCGTCAATTTAGTTTTTCAGTTTCCCACATTCTGATAGAATTAATTTATTTTTTTATTGACATCTGTCAAGAATATGACGTTATCGACATTTTTCTTAAAAGACAATATAGTACATATATGGCATGTGATATATCATTTGAAAGCTCTTGTTTCACTCAGTATATTTCTAGATTTTTGTGTGATTCTGTCGTGCCGTTTGAAAATGACGACTGTTGAATTGTGAAAATTATCTAAAATTAATTTCCAGTAAAAGAAAAAACAAACTATTAATCACAATTCAACGGTAGCCATTTTGAAACGGCACGACAGAATCGCACAAAAATCTAGGAACATACTGAGTGAAACAAGAGCTTTCAAATGATGTATGTTCATTGATTATGTTCACATGCAATATATTGTCCTTTAAGAAAAATGTCGATGACGTCATATTTTTGACAGATGTCAATAAAAAAACAAATGAATTCTATCAGAATGTGGGAAACTGAAAAGCTAAATAGACGTGTTCGAGCGTTTTCCATAAAACCTGAAGACTACCAAATTATTAAAGTTTGTTCATACTTTTTTCCACACTACTAGATTAAGTTACCACTACCCTCACATACTGTTCAACCCGAATTCGGTCAACTGGGCAGATCGAATGGTCGATCGCGATGTCTAAAGCAATTTCCTCCGGGTCGGGTGGTGTTTGACTTCATTCTTGTCTAGTTGCGCTGCATTCATCACACAAACCGAAGTGTTTGCATGGTAGCAAAACCGTTGTCGGAGGAACTACCTGGCATATCATGCAGACGCCGAAATTTCTATGTGAATCTTCGTCTGCATTTGAGGATTCAGTCTCTGTTTCGGAGATTATTTCTTCCTCTTCATTTGCGCCAGCGTTGTCTGGAAATAATAATAGTAGATAGGACCATATAAAAAAGTACAGATAAAAATTACAGTAGCGACATACATGCTTTTGCATAAATTAAATAAATTTTGTTTCATATGGCATATTTTTTATGGTTAATTAGATTTAGTATTTAATTTGAAGATTAGAAACTTGAAACATTATGTCAATGACTCTCAGTATTTAAAAGAATAATAAAAATTGAATTAAAAATGTGTTTAAAGGAAACAACCTACCAATTGTAAATGCTGGAGGAATGTCTCCCGAAAGCGGAACTAGAATAAATTCTTCATCTAGTAACTCATCCTCAGGCTCGTCGTCGGCGAAGGTATTCTGAAACACTTGTTCGATGCTATATTGGACGGAATTCAAAAATCTCCCAACGTCCCTACTTTCTAAAAATTCCTCGGACGCCTTTTTAATTTTAGCATCGTTTGCCTTATATTTTCGTTTGGTGAGTGCCCTAATTTGTAATCCCTCATCAACAAAGGCCTGTAGTTCATGGGTCACACTGATGCTGTTATCTCCTTTAACCTTTCTGAAGAAGAAATATGTAAATGAAGAGAAGGTCTACCATGGAAAAACATGCGTACATTTTGTCGTACTATGATTTCGAAACCGTATGTTAAAAATGTAAATAAAAATACTTACCAGTGAATTCCCACACATTGGGACCTCTTACGCGGATCAGTCGCAGTAAGGTTGCATGAAATGACTCGCTGTCATTATTGGTTCTTTTTGTCCTATTAAATACAGATATTGCATCCACACCTACTTTCTCCAACCACTGACTTCGATGGTATCTGCAATTCAAGATTAAACAAGAATTAATGTTCAGGAATTTATTATCCTTGTTTAAGTATTGAATAATGCATTATATTAAATCTAACACAACAGTAGTGCATAGAATTGTTTCTAAAATAATAGTTACTTAATCTGTGGACTTTAGTCTGACTTTAATTGAATTTTCAGTAATTGTAAGATTTCTTTAAGTTTTACTTATGTATTATTAAATTTTTAAGAAATAAATTAAATAAATAGGAAAATAACATTTTTAAAGCAATATTTATAATTGTTGTAATTGTATTTATGGTTAACAAAGAAGACCATAATATAGAACTTACCTCAAAAGCAGCCTGAAGTGTTGATATACATTTCTTTGTATTAAAAAATTAGTCAGATAGCTGACACCAGCATCGATTGAATCTGGTGGCAGCAGTGCAACTGTTATTAAAAGTTTTAGTCCCCTTTTCGCATCCTTGTTGTTTTTTAATAATATGTCCATTCCTAATGATCTTGCTTTTCTCAGAAGTGCCTGAAAGTATCATGCATTTTCAAAGCATAATATGGTGTAAAAATTATATTATGATTTTAAAAATTGTAAATAAGTCTTAGCCACGGAAGAAAAATTCAGTTTGCTTTAAAAATTCCTGGCTGATTCTTAATTATAAACCTAATATAACTATAAGCATGGTCAAGACTTATCTAAAATTTTTAAATTTATGTGGTATATGTTCATTTTTATAAGTTCGCAATTTACATATAATTACGTAGGTTTCGTATGTTACCTGAGAATAATGAAAGAAACATCCAGTTTTTCGTGCATCCAGAAAGTTGTTAGTAACCGAATTGACCAATGAAATCTCAAAATCAGTCATTATCAACTGAGGATTAAATTCAGGTGCAATGATCTTGATTTTCTCAAAAACATTGTCGTATGCAGTCTTTTTTCTCGATGACATTAAAGCTAACGCACATGGAAATGCCTAAAGAAATTGTCAGTTTTATGTACCTACATAGATAATAAAAAAACAAATACCGATTATCTATATTAACTTACATATCCATAGTTTATAGCCATGATTGTTAGAAGTTGGCTGCTTTCCGGACGTCGAGGGCGAATTTTGAAAGCTTTAGCTTCAGCGAGAATCTGTTTCAAACCTTCAGCTAAAAAGATGACGGAGGCCATTTCGCCTTCGTCGACGACTCCTCGACAAAAAGGTTGGCCAGCTATTTTGCCAAATCTTTCGTATTCTTGACAAAGCTTACCATATTCCTCAAGAGATTGTGGCATCGAAGTTTGTGTTCGAAGGCGCTCTCGTCGCATTGCTCTAGAAGTGGCTGGAAACGCCAATTTGCTTGCAACGTCGATGGTTGAGCTAAAAAGAATGGGCTATGTGTATCGATCGAGCTAAATTTATTTGAGATGTAAATGGGTAAATGTATTTGTTTTTTAACATATAAACATTTGTCTTTTTGAGATTAAAATGAAAATATTCCTACGTATAACGAATATTCGTCATGCTTGTTGGTTTATTTTTTAAGGTTAGCATGATTTTACTTTAAATATTATTTAAAAAAATGTAGTCAAAGAAAGATTTTATGTACTTAATTAAGAAAATCCATTTTTTAAATCAAGAATTATTTTCATGTTAACTGTTTAAAACATATTTTTTATAGTCATTTACTGTTTTTGATTTATATCAAAGATTTTCCAAATCAAGTATGGAATAGCTTGATATAGGAATATAAAAGCGTTTATAAAACTGATAGTGAAAATTGCGATAGGAGGAAAAGTTTTATTCTACTTAACTACTTCTCCTACCATGAAGAATTATAGTAGACGTTTATTGGGTTAAATTTTTTTAATCTAATAATAATTTAACAAGATCTGATTATAATTAAGCTATAGAAATAAAATATACTTTAAAACGAAAATAATTTTTGTCATCGAGGATTTGAAACCAATTTATTATTATTCTTTTATTAATTAATAGATAAAAATTGAAAATTGAGTTTCAGATTTAGGCAAAACGTCACCGTTTGACATTAATTTTACTACTTTTTATGTATTAATTAAAAAAATAATTAGCTGCAAGTCCTCGAAAAAAAAAGATTATTTTCGTTATATATCATATAATTTAATAAAGTTTCTAGAACTTTCAAAAGATTCAAATTTAAATTTTTAATATTCCAAAAACTAATTGATTTGTTTATTGCATTATTTGTATATTGGGCTTTCGGCAGTTAAAGGGAGTCCTACTTCATAAAGATTGGAAATTCCCGTATTAAGGTGTATTGTATATGTTTTAACGAATTTGGATACGGTAATTATGTCGAAATATGTTAGAATCTGGTTCTGACTAATCATATTTGTTGACATAAACCATAATTTGTCGGTAGTGCTGGAGTAATAAATTGTAGTCCCGTTCTCTTTTATTCAAAAAGGAAAATTCCACGTTAGATACATTTTTAGATGTTTTAACATTAATATCTTTTTTTTTGCAGCAGTAATAAATATGTATTTTGTGCCATTAGTTAGTAATCAATGAATAATAAATATTGACATTGTTTTTATTTGCTTGTGCTGTATTTTTTAGTGTGGTTGTGCTAGCTTCACTGTGAGGCTGGAACAACCCGGGTTCTTTTTAAAATGCAACAATAATAAATTTTTTTTTAGTAATTAATTAGTAATTAATGAGTACTAAATATTTACGAAGGTTTTATTTGATTGTGCTATAATGGTTGTGCCAGCTTCACGGACCTGGTATAACTGGTACTATATGCCCATAACGATGAACAAAATTCTAATTCATGGCAGTGACATCATCAAAGCATGTGTAGCTTCAATCGGGCAATTGTTGGAAGAAGCTATAGAAGCCAGACACAAAGACTCCAAACGTTTCAGAGAGTCACAAACTAGAATAATTTCTAGAAAGGCACCTATTTAATACACATGCTATTAATTACATCAGATCCCTTAATTAATTCATATAGAAAGCTTCGTGATAAACCCTAAACGTCATTATCAAAAGAAGTAATTGATTTATTAGATTCTATTACCGAAAGTACTTTAGTAGTTGATTCGAAACTGGAAGATCCAGACAGTGATTTTTTTAGTCGTAAATTTTGATTTAGAATTTGACTTTAATTTGATATTTTTTAAAGAATTAACAGTATTTCTAATGTTAGTTTCGAAGTTATTTCGCTTCTAGTTTAATGAGTTATTGTATCTTAATATAAATAATAAATTTATAATTATATTTTTTATATTTCAGATGTTATTATATTTTGGGTAATATTTAATTAATAATATGTTATTATATGTTAATTTGAAAATCATTTTATAAAATTTTCAGTTTTCTTAAATACGCCAAAATACGTCTTAAATACGTGTCTAAATACGCCATTTCGATCACTGTGCGACGCCCAATTGTGGGACGAAGCAAATCATCAAGGAAAATAAATAATCTTTGCAGCCTTTTTTTGTCGTTCAAATGTATTTTTTAAGTTACAGATAGTCGATATAACAATTCTACTTTTTGAGTATTATTCACCAAGTGCAATTAATAGTTTATAGTGTTTTACTAAATTACTTATATACTATTATAATACGAGGGACAAGCCAATCTTACTGAGAATAAGAAAATCTATTGGGCCATGAAAACTAAAACACACAGTGTCATTTAAAGCAATTCGTTATCTGTCATTTGAAGTTTAGTTGTTGAAATCACATTAGCTACAACTCAAGTTATTAATTTCTTAAGGTGACATTACCCGTTAAAAAATTTCCCCGTGGTTTAAGGCGATACAGTAGCGTAACAAGACGGCATTATGTCCCGGGGCAAGATAATCGTTAGGGCCCACACACTCTTGCAAAAAGAGGACAAATTTAAATAAAATTTTACTAATAAGATATTGGTATGTATTTTTATTACTAGTAAAAAAACTGTACTTCCCCTCACCACACGCACTTTTAATCGCTCTGGACACTTGTTTCAACATCTAAGCTGTCATTACAGCAGACACTGAAAAACTAAACTAAAACCTAAAAGATCTAACCTTATATACCTACAGAACTTCACGGTTCGTCAGTAATCGGTCAAGTTTGGCTGGAGCAATTCTAAAAGACTGGAATTAATAGGACCTAAATCAGAGTTCATTAGCGCTTTTCTATTCATAATAATTTCTAAGCGAAATTAAGGGCGCTAAGGTCAAAATTAAGATATAAAATAGAACTCAAGAACATTATTGACATTGGTGTTTCTAACGGTTACTATGAGGATATTGTGTATAGTACTATTAGAAAACATAGAAATAAGTTAAGGGTTAAGCATGTTACTACACAATAAAACATTGTAAGATTTATCCATGTCTTATGAAAGGACTTAAGACTATCTTTTCAAAAGTTGGTTTAAAAACAGTTACAATTTCGAATAACAGCCTTAAAAATGTTTTAGGAAACCCAAAAGATCAAGTAGATTACATGGATAAATCGGGAATGTATATAAAATATCATGTAATAACTGTAATAATAATTGTAAGTGAAGTGGGTGGTCGCGCGGTAAGAGTCCAACTCTTACTCAGTATTTCTATTGTTTTTATTTTTATTTAAGCATTTCATGATTTTAACCAAGAACCAGCGATAACAGATTTATAGATATTTGCCACAACACTTATTAACTCAATGATTCTCAACTAGAGTCACTGCATCTAGTCACCTAAGCCACCTGGTCGATGAGAGTATTGCAAAACGCTGCTATATTGGAGCAAAAGAAGCACAAAAGTGTTCATTATTTTCATCTGTATTGAATTGAATTAAATCCACGTGTAGTTTAAAGGGTTCTTATTCTGAAAGTTCAAACCTCTAATATGTCAAATAAGTAAAATGTGGTTTTAATTTGTCCATTATTAAAGATCATTTTTCTCTACCCAATATGACTGCGTTTTGTGGTGCCCAATGTGGGGCGCATCCCCCTTACGAAACTGTAAAGTAACAAAAGGGGGGTTCCGAAAACATGAAAAAAGAGAAAATATTCGAAAAAACTTATTATTGAACCCAAAATAGGAAAAGATACATTTTGTTAATACAAAAATAAAATATCACACTCAAAAATAGGTAAATACATATTATAAGTAACACGCTAAACGCAACGACTATTATACTAGCAGGTGCATCTTCAGAATGTACGAGTGCGACGCAGATCGAAACTTCTCGTGAAAACGCGAGGAATACGTTAGGGGCGACAGTGTTGCCAAATTCTAGTCGCGTATCAGCAGTAATAGGAAAATAGATATAGAAAAAAATATTAGGACTTCAAGAACTGTTATGAAAAGTTGGGTCCCAATTTACTAAAAAGATTGAGAACCGCTGTATTAACTTTTAGGCTGCTAATATAACTTTTAGAACCAAATTATTCATATTATTAAATTAATGTGCAGTTAAGCATTAGTTGAAACTACCAAAAGTTATTTGCATTGCGAGATGCATAAGTAAACTCTTCTGCCAAGGGGAAACCTTAAGGACCGAGGCAGACAGCCGAAAATCGCGGCTGAAAATTATGACGTGGCTGGTTGTGAGAACCTTGGAAACCACCTAGCGGCCATTTTCAAACGGATTTCTCCGCATAAAAATTGGATATAGGTAATACACTTTTTT
Source organism: Agrypnus murinus (assembly GCA_929113105.1). NCBI lineage: Eukaryota > Metazoa > Arthropoda > Insecta > Coleoptera > Elateridae > Agrypnus > Agrypnus murinus. The sequence goes on along the minus strand of OV816026.1, from coordinate 99,808,191 downwards.
GTTCTGGCCACGCAAGTGCTACTTTCGTACCTAGGTACGAGAGTAGCAACGAGCACCTTGCAGGATTACGAATAAATCAGTAAAACAACTACCTACTCTTATACAGGAATGATAAATAATAAATGTATCAACTTATCGACAAATATTTCGGTATTATCTATATTCATTTTTTATTTTAAAAGTCTCTTTTTCTAGCCTTTTCAGGTATCACAATGGCCCCCCAAAGTCGCCGGACCGCGGTGCTTTGCCCCGAACAGACGCATGATAGTTACGCCACTGAGGTGATAGGACACGCTTATACTACGTTAATAAATGATCATTACAAGACGCGTACTGCGTCGCGACTACTTCTACTAACGCCCATATACGAGACATCAGTAGGAAATAGATTGAGTTATTTCTATTTTTATAAAACTACAAATGTAGCAAAAAGAAAATGTTTATTAGAAAAAAAAAACTAAATCAATTGGATAGTTAACCCTGCTCGGACGGTGTACTTATCTGTCGGCGTGGGATATTTTTGTAGCCCATGATTTTAGTTACCCATTACATACAAAATATAGACTATTTCTTGTTATGAAATAATTGAATTTAATTTAATCAAATCTTTATTTTTCATAAAATCTGTAATGTCTACATACTAGTATCTACTCACTACATTTATCACATATAATAGATTTTACAGAATTGGCATACAATTGAAAAGGCATACAAATTTTTTACATTTTTTGCACTGACGTCTTGTTTTGCGATCATTTTTTCTGATACATCTGTAGCATCGATGAGGAGTAGTTTCGTTAGATGTATCTGCTTGTAAATCTACTTCTAGAGAAGGTACAATCTGACACATATATCGTTTTACGTCTTTAGATAACCGTGTGTTGTTCTGATATCTTTCTACAACGTAGTCTTTGACTAATTCTTGGCCAAGTTCTAACAAGAATTTTCTTCCAGCGTCATTTGTAGTGTCACAATTTTTCATTTCCCACAACCGAAAACTATTTATACCAGCAATATTTAAGAGATGTCCAAACAGTACCATCGGCCATCTATTACAAATTCTTCGACAAGAATATTGTTTTGCCATTTGGTCTGTAGTATCTACAGCACCTTTAGTGCCATTATAGTGCAAAATAATATGTGGCTTGTAGTCTGTTTCGGGACCACTTACAGAATCATCATGATGTTCAGATGACAGCAAGAGAACCGCCTTTCCCTTTTTTGGAACATATGATACAACAGTACATTCCTTCGTAAAAGCAAACATACTTGAATAGACTGGTTTGCTTCTGCTTGGAAGAAGTTCATGTGGAATGTATGACTTGTTTTTTCTTAGAGTGCCACATATTGTTATTTCCCGTGCCAAAAGATTTTTCGCCAAGGGTAAACTTGTAAAAAAGTTGTCGCATGTCACACCATGACCTTTTCCAAGATGTTGCACTAGATCTATTACAACCCGTTCTCCTTGATTAGTTTCAGCCTTCTCTGCTCTTTTGCCTAAATAAACTTGCATGTTTATAGTGTAGGCATTACTGCTGTCCGCCGGTGCCCAAATTTTCAAGCCATACTTGTCAGGCTTGTTTCTCATATAAACACGAAAACTGCAGCGTCCTCGAAACGAAACTAATTGTTCGTCTACAGTTACATGTGCTTGAGGATTGTAAGATTTTTTACAATTATCAACAAATATTTCGAAAAGGTTTCTTATGGGTGCTAACTTATCATTCTGCTTTCTTTGCTCTCTTGTCATGAAATCATCAAAGCGAATGTAAGATGACAATAATTTAAAACGATCTCTAGACATGGACCCTACAATAATAGGTCGAACGAATAGGCTATTACTGGACCACAACATTTCGATAGGTTCTTTATTTGCCTGCAGAGCACCCATAATTATTACGAGTCCTATGTAAGCCTTTATTTCAGACGGTGTTGTCGGTATCCAAACACGTAATTTTTGGGGATGATTATTATTCCATTTTCTAGTAACCTGTAAAACATATGATACAAACGACTGATTTTGTAAGATGCCCAAAAACATACCTCGTCTGCTTTCTTGTTTGTCTCTAAAACTATAATGTTGATGATTTCATCTGATACGAACAACTCAAAAAATTGCTTCTTTGTGGTGCAGTTAGAGCTGTAATTTGTAAAACCGGGTCTGCTTTTCAAAATATTATGAGGGCTGGTTCGTGTAATTTTGCCTGGAAGTTTCGACCATTGAATTCCACTTTTTGTGTTATAGTATGGTGTCACAAAACCACTAGAAGATTCATCATTCTGCAATATCAACATTTTCATCTTGTGGATTATGTTCCACTTCGTCTGGTTCATCTTCAATAATCTCTGGTTCAGCGTCACTTTCTTCATCACTGTTGGCTTCATTACAAACAAAGTCAAGAAATTCACCGTCATAGTCATTTTCGAGATAAAATCTTAATTCGTCATCTGTTAACCGATCTGGATTGCGAGGAAATAGAGACATAGTAGTAATAAATGATTAGCAATGCGACTAACAAGTTCACTCAACAAATAAATAAATAAGAGAGGTTATGTCAACTTGCGCATGTGCATGCACGACAGACGACGTGGGATATAATTGTAGCCCAAGAAAATAAAACATTAATTGAAAGCAAAATATAGACACATTTAAACTATTCAATGAATGGATCGATGCTAAAGAAGCTGTTGAACAATTAGATGAAATGACATGTCTCAGAAAAATTTTCTCAAAAAGCTATTAAAGATTAATTATTTTTGGGCTACAAAAACACCCCACGCAGTCCGAGCAGGGTTAAAGAGTTATAGAATGTGTGAAACATCTTAAACTGAACAAATTTGTAATATTTGTGTAAATAAATGGCACTAAAAATAAAACTAAATAAATGGCATTAAAAACAAAACTTCGTTACTATATGTATTGAAACATTCAATTTCTAGACTAACTACATTTAGTTGAACCGCATCAAGTACTTTCCTCTAATCTATAAACATATAGGTAACTGCGCAAAGGACCCCGCTCGTTTCTTATGGAAATTGGATCCCGGTCAAATTGGCTGAAATTTTGATATGTTGTAGTTTTTATCATGATGATCAAAAGTCTCCATGGCCACGAAGTTCAAAAATTAATAGTTTTGGAGTTACAGAGCACGAAAGGCAGGAAAAACTCATACTTCGGTTTATAGACTTTTAAATGTCGGTTTATAGACTCTTTATAAACCTATAGTTAGTATAACTTTTGAACTAATTGAGATAATGAAATGGTGTTTAGCAGTCTTATTCTTAGTTTTTAAAGTTTTTTTCTGAGTATCTGTTTTTTTTGCCTTCTTCTGGTTTATCCGGAAATGATGTATTTTAGGGGGATAGGGCAATTTTGTGATTAATAACTTATAAAACCATCTCCCTGTCTAATAGCCATGACAAATATGGCACTTTCGGAAAAGGGAAACAATGGGCTTTCCAACTGTGAAAAAATATACAGGGTGTTCCATTTGAAATTACAAAGTTGCCCGATCTCCGAAAATACGCTGTCATTTCCGATTAAACTGGAAATTAGAAAAAAGACGGATACTCAGAACTTAAAACTTAAAAAAATAATAATACTAGTGAACACCACATTTCATTATCTTAATTAATTCAAAAGTTATATAAGTTTATAAAGAGACAAAATATCATGGGACACCCAGTATAATTTCACATAATTCACACGAAGCAAAACAACATAATTACCTGTGTTAATCAAAACAAAAATAAAAATATACACAAAAAATGACGTTACCGAGGCTGTACGTGTTAAAAATCCATAAACCGAAGTATCAATTTTTCCTGCCTTTCGTGCTCTGTAACTCGGAAACTAATTTTAAAGCTTTTTGGACAAGGAGACTTTTGTCCAGAGTGATATAAACTATAACATATCAAAAATTCAGCCAATTTGACAGGGAGCCAATTTCCATAAGAAACGTGCGGGGACCTTTCTATTTTATGAAAATTTTGTGTAATTAAATAACAATAACGAGATTAAAGTAAAAAGCTGCATTGCCCATCTCAGTTCCCCTCAGTTATTAGGCTAATGCACTATCTTTGTCGTATTATAGTGTCGAATTCTAAACGTGCATTTGACGTGTTAAGATTTACAATCGCCCATATAAGATACAAATACTAACGTCGTTCATTTCTCATAATAACATAGTTCGGAAACTGAGTTACGTTTTTCGTATCGATTTCGTGGCCGGTGTGGGGGCTTCGGGCGCTATCGGCTGCCGGTTGTAGTCGAATGCCCTTCTCTGTTCGATTAGGTAACGAACGATAGGATAAACAAAGAGAAATTAATTCTTTATTACAGAAGTTTTTTGAGAAATAGAATAAGAATTACGTTAAGTTCAATTTGTTTGAAACGTGGTCGCGACTTATGCTCTTAAGAAATTTGAACGCGACAGGAATTCTGTTCAGCATCAAAAAGGAGCAGGACGTTCTCTCACATCTATTACCGGAAAACATTACTGCGTTAAAAAATTATTGAAGCGGACAATAAAGCTACCTATGCGGTAATAGAACATCAATTCTAGATTAGATCCTCAACTGTTCACAAAATCAGTCGCGAATTTAGGGGATGGCTATCGGGCTGAAGCCCCTCCACACCCGAAAATTTTAGTATTTTAATTCGGAATTTTTGTAAAGTAGCCACCCCGAAAAATCCTATATACGCCACTGCTGACGCAATCACACACGATCATTTGCAATCGCCGTCTTCATACTTTTAACTGACTCTGTATATTTTAGACAATTAATTCTTTCCTCTTTATTTTACTATATCACTAGTTTTTCAATAGGCAGAACCAGATAATCATTATGTATTGGTAACTGAAACATATTTAGTTAAATATAATAAGAAGTTGAAAACTACATAAACAAAATAATTTTATAATAAGTTATCATCTAGTGTAAAAATAAGATAAGCAATTGTTAACATTGCCGATTATAAAGGACCAAAGAGTGTGCCATCCTCTATAATATGTTGTAATAAAGATATAACAAAAATATCGTCTAGCAATATCTAAAAAGAGGTGTAGTTATTGCTTTATTATCAACGCTGTACTAATAAGATTTAAATTATATTTCGGTCCGGTCCCTGGAACACATACTGTAGATGCATCAGGCATGAATCGAATGGTCACCCTATATTTAAAGTGAAGACGAGTGAATCATCTGTCGCCCATACTTGCTTATCATCATTATGCATTTTGGTGTCTTTCGAAGTGGTCACTCCGTTCATTTATATTCTTACTATGTCTAATTTCAACAAAAGTAAACTACTAAAATTAAAAAACAAACTACGGAAGATTGAATTAATGTTAGGTGAAGTTTCGTCAGGTAAGTTCCAATTATTATCTTTAGTTTTTCGACACTTTATTAGTGTTCTTTGTTTTGGAGGTTGTTAACCTCGAGTCTTCCTCTAAATTAATTTTCTGCACTGATTGTCTACTGTTTTTACATTTATCACAATTTTTTGAGGTGTAGCCAAGGCCTTACTCGTCTTTTGGCTGCAGTGCAGTAGGTTTTTTGTTAGTATACAAAAACCTTTACGAACAATCGTGTCCGTACTCGTCACTGATAGTGCGTTATAGAGGTTTTTTTTTGTTGGTATACAAGAAACCCTATTAAAAAAGATTGTGCCGTTTTCTCCTCTCGTCACGTATTTACTATGCTCTTACACAATATTTTTTCTAGGCGAGAGCGAGCGCGATCCACCTCCACCTAAGAAATTTAATAGACTTCGGCCACGTATGATCAGTTCCTCCGATTCGGAATCTGAACCTGCACCTCAAATACTTGTCGAAGCCCAGGTTCACAATGATCCTGAGTTCACAGCTCCATGTATCTTTGCGTCCATCTTAGGATCTGATCCGACTAATCAGGTTAAAGTTGGTAAACCGATTAATTCAGAAATTGCGTCTCGCTGGACGTATTACGTTCAATCTGGAATCGACAGTCAAGAAAAGGAAAAACTTCGATCAGACTGGAGTTGCCCTGAGAACTGCAAGGCATTTAACGCACCCAAGATGAACCCTGAAGTGGCTTTACTTCTATCAAGTACAGACGTAAAAAGAGACTCTTTTATGTCCCACATTCAAATGCATTTAGGAGGAGGCCTTAGTGCTCTGGGGTCTGTTTTAGATCAACTGCTGTCCTTGACTTACTTGCCACAAGATATCCAGGAAGTTTTACCGGGATTAGTCGCTTCCGCAAAGTTTATCTCTAACGCCCACTTCCAAATCTCAATGCATCGAAAACATCAGGTGTATCCAGTATTAAAACCAGAAATCCAAAAAGTCGCTAAAGAAGCTAGGCTGGATACTTTTCTTTTCGGGGAAAATCTTCTTGATAAATGTAAGGCGACTCAATCTATCAACAAATCATCCCTCGATCTGCAAGCTCCTAATAGCCGTGGAAGAGCGTCTATAAACGTGGGGTCTTTAAACTGGCAGCGCCCAAAACCAAACGTAAAATTTCGGAAAAGTCAATTTACGATCATCCCAAGGAAGGAGAGTTTTCGCAGCAATTTGCCGACCAATCGCAGGCAGTACTCAAACCAGTGGAAACCTCCAAGATATCGACAGGCTCAATCCCGCAACTCTCTCCAATAGAGGTAAATCGGGTCTTAAATCATGCAGGTAGATTAAAATATTTTGTAAATTCTTGGGAAAGAATTACTAATGATAAATTCATCTTGGCATGTATTGAAGGTTATAAAATACCTTTTCATACAAAACCTTTTCAATCTCAAATACCTAGTAATAAGAAACTTGGTACTAAACAATGTAAAGAACTACAAATTGTTATTTCCGCACTAACTGACATGGGTGCAATCGAGAAATGCCAAATATCTAAAGATCAATTCATCTCATCATATTTTTTAGTGGAGAAACCGGGGGGCGGTTATAGATTCGTGATTAATCTAAAGCATCTAAACGATTTTGTTATAACCGAACACTTTAAATTAGAAGATTACAAGACTGTTAAAAATATTATTACAAAAGATTCATTTATGGCAACGTTAGATCTCAAAGATGCTTATTTCTGCAAACCCATACATAAAAAATACAGAAAGTATCTAAGATTTATTTACAATAACGAATTGTATCAATTTCTGTGGTTACCATTTGGACTCAGCTCAGCCCCCTTTCTATTTACAAAAGTTTTAAAGCCAGTGGTTTCATTTCTTAGATCGAAGGGCCTAGTATCGGTTAATTACCTTGATGATTTTTTACTCTTGGGAGATAGTAAAATTGAATGTCAATTCAACGTAACTGAATCTATTTCCTTGTTAGAGTCTCTAGGTTTTGTAATCAATTATCAGAAAAGCAAGCTAGCTCCTAGCCAAATTCGTAAATTCCTAGGTTTCCTGTACGATAGTAATAAAATGACTATTTCTCTACCAGATAACAAACAAGAGGCAATAGTAAATCGTATCACTACCTTTAATAATTAATAGGTTACTTGATCTCCATATGCCCAGCTGTTAAGTATGGCTTAATGCACACCAGGGTGTTAGAACAACAAAAATATCTGGCCCTCAAAAGGACAAATAATCTTTTCGATCACAGAATTGTTATCTCTCAAGTAATTCTTACAGAGCTGGTCTGGTGGATGTCCGCCATTCCTAAGGCGTCAACATCCCTATTGCCAGTAACCTATACATTGAAGATCTATTCAGACGCTTCTAGATTAGGATGGGGGGTATTTTCAAATGGTGAAGCTACAGGGGGTTTCTGGGACTATATCGAATCCAACTTTCATATTAATTATCTAGAGCTTTTAGCCGCCTTTAATGGACTGCAATGTTTCGCCAACAAATTATCAAACTGTACCGTATTGCTAAAAATTGACAACACCACTGCCATTTCATATATTAACCGAATGGCTGGCATTAAACATAAACAACTCGCTCGCTTAGCCAAACAAGATTTGGCAGTGGTGTGAATCAAGAAACATTTACGTCTTTGCGACATATATCGAGTCTGCTCGTAACTTGCGTGCGGATTATGAATCTAGGGTACTTAATATTGAGACCGAATATTCTCTAAGTCAGACTGCCTTTGATAAAATAGTGTTAGCATTTGGCGCGCCTCATATAGATTTATTTGCATCAAAAATAAACGCCAAATGCCAACACTTTGTTTCTTGGAAAAGAGATCCAGAATCAACTGCAGTGGATGCCTTCACTGCAAGCTGGTCCGATGTACACTTTTATGCTTTCCCACACTTTTCTTTGATAATGAGAACCTTAAGTAAGATTATCATGGAGGAGGGAGAGGGGATAATGGTAGTTCCTGCATGGAAGGCACAACCTTGGTACCCGGTATTTACGAAGTTACTTATATCTAAACCACTTTACCTAGAGCCTAATAAATATCTTTTGTTGTCTCCCCTTAGAACTCTACATCCGCTATGGTTCCGGCTTACCCTGGTTGCAGGAGTGTTGTCCGGCAAGCCTTCGTATCACGCGCACTACCAGAGTCAGTAATTGATGTACTTGTTGCTTCACTCAGTGATAATACCTTAAAACAGTACAATGTTGCATTCAAGAAGTGGTGGACCTTTTCAAAATCGCAAAATGTCGATTTATATAGGCCAATGACTAATAACATTATTAATTTCTTAGACTTGACGTTTAACGAGGGAGCAAGCTACTCCACCCTTAGTACATTTAGATCAGCAATAAAATTCTTAATCAATGAAAAGATCGACGACAACCTCATAAATCGATACCTGAGAGGTGTCTTTAAAATTAGACCTGTCTTCCCCAAATATCGGAGCACTTGGGATCCTAATTTTGTGTTAGATTACCTGACATCTCTACATCCACTACCTTCTCTAGACCTGACTAGTCTTACTTATAAGTTAGTTATGTTACTGGCACTATGCACAGCACAAAGAATACAAACACTGATAAAAATTAAAACAGACAATATTACGAAAGTGGTAGATAGGGTAGAGATCCTAATACTGGACATTTTAAAGACGTCTCAACCAGGTAGAGCCCAACCTAAATTAATACTTCCATTTTTTAAAGACAAACCAGAATTATGTTTGGTTTCCACATTGATAGAATATCTTAATAGAACACAACCTTATAGGCAAAATATAAAAGAACTTTTGATTACTATTAAAAGGCCACACCACACAGCTTCATCCCAATCCGTTTCGAGATGGATTAAAGCAGTGCTAAGTAAAGCTGGAGTCGATACTAGAGCGTTTTCAGCTTACAGCACACGTCACGCTGCAGTTTCCGCTGCTTATAGATCGGGCGTTAACATTGAAACGATTCGGACAACAGCAGGGTGGTCCGAAAGATCCAACACGTTTTTCAAATTTTATAATAGACCCTTAGAGGATTCATCGAACTTCGCAAGAAATGTTACATCTTCATTAAATACCTAATTGTTGAGTGTTATAAAATTATTTTCCCCTCCCTCCCTCTGGTAACAACAGGTACCTTATTCCCATCTGGTGCGATCTAGCACTACAAAAATGCATAATGATGATAAGCAAGTATGGGCGACAGATGATTCACTCGTCTTCACTTTAAATATAGGGTGACCATTCGATTCATGCCTGATGCATCTACAGTATGTGTTCCAGTGGACCGGACCACGATACACTCAAACCGGTATTCCGGCGCGCATGGTTCCCCACGCCTGTGACGTCACTGCGATGCATGGCTAATACAAATCCCATACAAAATGCATTGTTTTGGCAAACAAAAATTGACAAAAAGAGTATTTAAATTATTAATAAACACTAATCGCTGAAATAATGAATTCTTTGTTTTAAAGTTGCACTTCGGTGTTGGCTTTCCATGTGTTTAATTAAGAAATTGTATTAGAAAACTATTCCCACACGCTTCGTAACTGAAATACATATTTTTCTTGTAATAAATTTATATGGTGCATTTTTAAATAAATTATAAATTCCAAGATTTATTGCTACAGAAATATGTATAATGCATATATATATATATATATATATATATATATATATATATATATATATATATATATATATATATATATATATTACATTTTAAGTTTCCGCGGATATTATATGATACTTCACTACTTTTCCGGGTTTCACTCCGCGTATTCACTATTCGGCTCCTAGAGGAACCAGACAATGGTTGACGACGTTTCGGCAAGATCACACTTGCCATCTTCAGGTCACTTCTAACTTCCTTCTGCTTCGCGTGGTTACACGATGTAGACTGACGTCTTGCTGTAGCGGTTGGTCTTTATATACGGTTACGGTGTTGCGCATGGTTGCGGTCGGCTGGTTTTTGGCGCGGCTGCGTGTCATTGGTCTCGCTTGATCCGGTGGCTTTCTCTCGCTTTCCCTTTTATCGTTCTGCTGTGCTGGTTTTCGCTTCTTGACGGTGATGCTGGTTATAGCTGGTTTCCAAGCTGATGGTAGTCGCTGTGTATCGTCCCTGGTATTAAGATTGTCCGGACGTTTCTCGATCTCAATGGCTTCTCTTATGGTTCGTCGGGTCTTATGTTGTATATTCGCTAAAACTTTTGTATTTTCGAAATCTATGTTATGAGATGTACCACTTACATGTTGTGCCAGTGAAGACGTTCTCTCATTTTTGTTGACTGCATTTCGGTGTTCTTCTCTTCTTACTTGAATTCTTCTGTTGGTCTGCCCTATGTAGGATTCCCCGCAGTCTTTACAAGGGATCTCGTATACTCCTTGGCTTTCTAGTGGTATTTTTGCTTTTGCGGATGGAAGCATGTTTCCAATCTTCTTGTCGGTGTTGAAGATGGTGTCGATGTTGTGTTTTCTCAGCACTCTACTTATTTTGTCCGTGGTCCCTTTGATGTACGGTAAGTGCGCTTTGGATACCGATGTTTCTTCTTCCTTTGGCTTTGGGTCCCTTGGTGTTAACGCTTTCTTGATATTTCTGGAAGAGAAACCATTTTGTTTTAATGCCAACTTCACCTGTTCTAGTTTTTGATGTTTATTATCGTCATCAGTCAATCGTTGTGATCTGGTTATTAATGTCTTGACTACTGACTGTAGTTGCGCTGGGTGGTGATGTGACTGCGCGTTCAGGTAGCGATTTGTGTGGGTTGATTTTCGGTATACTGTGTATCCCAGGCTGCCGTCTTCCTTCTTGATTATAGATACATCTAGGAAAGGTAGTTGATTGTCCTTTTCCACCTCCATTGTGAATTTGATCTTCTGGTGTATGTTGTTTAGATGTTGTAAGAAGGTCTGCAGCTTCTCTTCTCCATGGGTCCAGACCAGAGGGTTTGCAGACCTTCTTACAACATCTACACAACATACACCAGAAGATCAAATTCACAATGGAGGTGGAAAAGGACAATCAACTACCTTTCCTAGATGTATCTATAATCAAGAAGGAAGACGGCAGCCTGGGATACACAGTATACTGAAAATCAACCCACACAAATCGCTACCTGAACGCGCAGTCACATCACCACCCAGCGCAACTACAGTCAGTAGTCAAGACATTAATAACCAGATCACAACGATTGACTGATGACGATAATAAACATCAAGAACTAGAACAGGTGAAGTTGGCATTAAAACAAAATGGTTTCTCTTCCAGAAATATCAAGAAAGCGTTAACACCAAGGGACCCAAAGCCAAAGGAAGAAGAAACATCGGTATCCAAAGCGCACTTACCGTACATCAAAGGGACCACGGACAAAATAAGTAGAGTGCTGAGAAAACACAACATCGACACCATCTTCAACACCGACAAGAAGATTGGAAACATGCTTCCATCCGCAAAAGCAAAAATACCACTAGAAAGCCAAGGAGTATACGAGATCCCTTGTAAAGACTGCGGGGAATCCTACATAGGGCAGACCAACAGAAGAATTCAAGTAAGAAGAGAAGAACACCGAAATGCAGTCAACAAAAATGAGAGAACGTCTTCACTGGCACAACATGTAAGTGGTACATCTCATAACATAGATTTCGAAAATACAAAAGTTTTAGCGAATATACAACATAAGACTCGACGAACCATAAGAGAAGCCATTGAGATCGAGAAACGTCCGGACAATCTTAATACCAGGGACGATACACAGCGACTACCATCAGCTTGGAAACCAGCTATCACCAGCATCACCGTCAAGAAGCGAAAACCAGCACAGCAGAACGATAAAAGGGAAAGCGAGAGAAAGCCACCGGATCAAGCGAGACCAATGACACGCAGCCGCGCCAAAAACCAGCCGTCCGCAACCATGCGCAACACCGTAACCGTATATAAAGACCAACCGCTACAGCAAGACGTCAGTGTACATCGTGTAACCACGCGAAGCAGAAGGAAGTTAGAAGTGACCTGAAGATGGCAAGTGTGATCTTGCCGAAACGTCGTCAACCATTGTCTTGTTCCTCTAGGAGCCGAATAGTGAATACGCGGAGTGAAACCCGGAAAAGTAGTGAAGTATCATATATATATATATATATATATATATATATATATATATATATATATATATATATATATATATATATATATATATATATATATATATATATATATATATATATATATATATATATATATTGCTGTGGATTTTGGTGTCAAAATTTTGGTAATTTTGAAAATTATTGTAAAATTCTAAAATCGTTGTTAAATACTAACACTTTTGAAATATTTTTATCAACTTTTCCTGTTAAAAATAAATTTAAATTATTTTATGGTGTGTCATTGATTTTGAAATCAATGTGTATACTTTTTAATAAGGTTAAATAATACATGTTTCTATTTATTATCAAACAGCTTACTCACCGATTACTTAAGTATACGTAACATCCAGTTGTGCGCAAGTTATTGTTGTGATGTAATTCAATTATGTATAATTTCAAATGAGTATATCGACGGGTTATGTGATTCTTTAAGGTTTTGTTTTTATAAATAGTTCGTTATTATTGCGTAAAAGTATTGTATAATAACCTGTAATAGATGTGTCATTTTTGTAAAGAATATTAATCTGCTATTATGTATTATATGAGTGTACAGTTTGTATTAGTTCGTAAGGTGACGTCAGATTGTGTAATATAATTATGTAAATAGGAAATAGTATATAAGCTTAGAAAATTATAATTTTAAGGGAGTCAGTAAAATAAAGCGACGCAGTAAAGTCGTGTTAAAGACAATAATAAAATGTAAATAGACACTTCATGGTAAAGCGACGTAGTAAAGTCGTGTTTAATACAATAGTAAATATGTGAGGGAGTCAGTAATATAAAGCGACGCAGTAAAGTCGTGTTAAAGACAATAGTAAAATGTAAATAGACACTTCATGGTAAACAACGACGCAGTAAAGTCGTGGCTGATAATATTGTAAATAAATAGTTAAGTTGGTTGATGTATGGAATACGGCGAAAGTATTAAAAAGGTTGTAAATTGTAAAAGTGTATAAAGAACCACCTTTTAAAGCTAATTTACTTGCTAAATAAGCAAGATAATAAATCTTCGATTAAAACCTTCAATCGGTGTTTTATTTATTAAACACAAAAAGAAAATGCAAGTTCTTCGAAAAAGGGATATAGTACCCGTTATTAAAATAAAACAAAAGTGAGTTACCAAAACCAAGAGTGTGGATGGTGTTATGTGGGAAAGCCATGCAAAAGGAAGGCAGTCAACCGGAATTGGAAATGGGCACTGGGACAACATAAAGTGACCTGCTCTGCCAGTTGGATTTGGGAAAGGATATAACAGAAAGGAAGAAGCATCGCTTTATAAAAAGGTAGGAAGTTATTTCCTTTGGTATCTGATGAAGAAAAGACTATCGTTCGTGAGGTGTAATTAAGTGATTTGAACAATTTAGCCATTAAACTTAATTAAGATTTCAATTTTAAAAAGTGATTTCAATTTCAATTTGTATATTTTTAAAACCTACAGGAATCCACATTTACCCTGAGATGAGTTATTTTTATAAAATTTAATTCTGTTATTTTATGTTACTTAATTGGCGCCCAACTCTATTACGTAAACTTGATTTAGTCAGAATTCACGTAACATTGTTATGTAACTAGTGCATTATTTAAAACTATTAAAAAGTGATTTTGATTCATATAAGAATTTAAATAAAGTTGAAACGCATTTCCAAAGTTCACAGTCATTTTAAAAAATCAATTTAATTATAAAGTAATTATCTACGATCGAACGGCAATTATTCACAGTTTCAAAATATATAATAAAATTATTAAAAATAATTTATTATTTTTAATTATCCAATATCACTGCATTTATAAATTTGTCGCTGTCAACGTGGGGCTTTTGAATATTAATAGGCTTTTGTAGGTTATCATAAATGATTTGGTATTTGATTATTAATAGGCTTTGATAGGTTATTTGGCTTTTATTAGGTTTATATTAGAATTTTGTAGGCATATTACTGCGTATTATAGCAAATTTTTTAAAAAAAGATTAGGCTTATAATAACATATTTAAAAGATATTAGAGTAAATTCTGTGTAGTGATTAATGTATGACGTCGGTTAAAAATATTTATTCTGCCGCGGAAAGTAATTTAGTATTGAAAAAGAAGTATACAGATAAAGAATTAGTTGTGGCTGAGAAGCAGAAAGCTTTAACCAGTTCAGTGATGGAGGGGAACGGCGAAGAAGGCAAGCCAGCGAGATCTGAACTATCACAACTTATAGCACTTGTGCAGGATATGAATGCTAAATTCGATGCTAGATTCGATAAACAGTCTGAAGACATGAAAGAAATGAAAGAAGAGGCGAATACTAAATTAGACAAACAATCTGAAGACATGAAAGAAATGAAAGAAGAGGCGAATACTAAATTTGATAAACTGTCTGAAGACATGAAAGAAATGAAAGAAGACATGAAAACTAAATTTGACAAACAATCTGAAGAGATATCAAGAAATAAAATAAAAATGGATGAAATAACAAGCAGTATAATAAATCTAAAAGAGGCAATAATTAGCAAATTAGAATTTAGCAAAGAATATAAGAAAGATCACGAAATTAAACAAATTAATAACGATGAAGTACATTCAACAGAATTAGGAAAAGTAGATGTAGGGAATACTGATGATAAAACTATAGAAGATGAGTTAGAAATGGTAGATGTAAATTGTAATAGTAATGAAGGTGAAATTTTAAAGAAGGGAAGTTTTGTTAAGGTAGATTATAGTAGAAGAGATGATAAAGAGGTTATTATAGGTAAACTAATTAGGAATAAAAAAGTGAATTTAAAAGGCAAGCTAAAGAAAGACAGGAATAAAATTATATTGTGTAATTTCAAGACAGAAGGGAAAAATAGAAAGTTTGTTACAGGCAGTAGGGAAAAGATTAAAATTATAGATAAATTTTGTAAAAGACAAATATTACCATTTAGTAATTTCCATCTATTAAATTTTAAAAGCAGACGAAAGAAATAAAGATCTTTTTAGGATAATTATATTAAATTAGAATTATATAACCGATAGTGACAATGAACCCAAAAGTATGATAAATTAAACTGATTTAGACTTTATGTAACCGATATGACTTTATATAATAAACAGGCTTATGGAATTTTACACCCAATGAGGACTTATGTTTTTGTATGTGTTATTAAAAATAAGAAAGGGAATAGTTTGAATATGATTGAAGAAAGATATTTGAAATATTTATCAAAATTATTCTGTTTATGCCAATTCATCGCAATATATATATATATATATATATATATATATATATATATATATATATATATATATATATATATATATATATATATATATATATATATATATATATATATATATATATATATATATATATATATATATATATATATATATATATATATATATATATATATATATATATATATATATATATATATATATATATATATATATATATATATATATATATATATATATATATATGTGTTTGACAAGCGGTGCTTTTGAATACCAAAAATATATTTTGTTCTAATTTTAACAAAATGCTTTTTCTGTCCTATATACACTATAAAAAAAATACTAGAGCTAAATATATACAGGAACAATGATATATAAACAATTTTCTTATAACGGTGCTTTTGAATACATTAGGTATATATGGGTGCTTTTGAATACATTATGTATATATGGGTGCTTTTGAATACAATGAAGCATATACCGGTGTTTTTGAGTACATGTTTATATTAGTCTATATCCATGAGTGCTTTACTTTAACAATAACAATTAAGCTAAATCTTTAGCATTTAGTTTTTAACATAACATAAGGAATATACTTCTGCAAAAGTAAAAATTTATGAAAATACCTTATAAGAGTAACGAAACTAAAAGAATAATAAGAAACAAAGTTATCATAATTAAATAATTATTATAATTATATTTAATAAATTAAATTATAATAAATTATTAATTAATACATTGAAATATACAATTAATAAACATAATTTACAAACTTTTTATTTCATTTATTGTAGATAACGGTTTTCTTGAATACATTACAACTATACTGCTGCCTGAATCAAAAACCTGGATAACTCCATCTGATCAGAATTTGTTTCTTCAGACTTCTAAAATCTATTGTTTGGCCTAGTTTTACAAAATAAAACAAAATATTGACAGTAATATTATTTTATAATGACTACTTGATGAAAATTTGGTAGTCAAAATTTAGTCTTAAAATTCAAAGTAAACAATTGACAATCAGGTGGAGTAAGCATATATGGGTGCTTTTAAATACATTAGGTGTATATGGGTGCTTTTGAATGCATTAGGTATATATGGGTGCATTTGAATACATTAGGTATATATGGGTGCTTTTGAATACCTTGAAGCATATACCGGAGTTTTTGAGTACATGCTTATATTAGTGTATATCCATGCGTGCTTTACTTTAACAATAACAATTAAGCTAAATATTTAGCAATTAATTTATAACATAAAATATATGAAATATACTTCAGCAAAAGTTAAAAATGTAATTATAATTATACTTAAAAAATTAAATTAATAATAAATTATTAATTAATACATTTAAATATACAGCTAATAATAGTATATTACGTTATAAGTCCGGTAAACCCAAGTTTACAGTAGCGAGTTGAAAACGTTTCGGGACGAGGCGACGAAGGAGCCGAGTCTCGAATGTTGAAACGAGCTACTGTAATGGTTTACCGGAAGTATGACGTAAGGCGTTTTATTTCATACTGCTTCACATTGTTCATTTTTTAAAAAAATGCATTTAAAATTTTCAGTCCGGTAAAATTTTTTACCGGACTCAAATTAGATTTTCAGTCCGGTAAAATTTTTTACCGGACTCAAATTGGATTTTCAGTCCGGTAAAATTTTTTACCGGCCTTGTAACGTAATAATTCATTTACCGGACTCAAATGAGTCTGGTAAATACCCTTTTACCGGACAGTATGAAATAAACAAATTTACAAACTTGTTATTTCCGGTATTGTATATAGCGGTTTTCTTGTATACATTACAATTATACTGCCGCCTGAATCAAAAACCTGGATAACTCCTTCTGATTATCATTTGTTTCTTCAGACTTCTAAAAGCTATTGTTTGACCAATTTTTACAAAATAAAACAAAATATTGTATCACTTTTAAACATAATATAGTTCAAAATTGACAGTAATACTATTTTATAATGACTACTTGATGAAAATTGGGTAGTCAAAATTTAGTCTTAAAATTCAAAGTAAACAATTGACAATCAGGTGGAGTAGCATATATAGGTGCTTTTAAATACATTAGGTATATATGGGTGCTTTTGAATACATTAGGTATATATGGGTGCATTTGAATACATTAGGTATATATGGGTGCTTTTGAATACCTTGAAGCATATACCGGTGTTTTTGAGTACGTGCTTATATTAGTGTATATCCATGCGTGCTTTACTTTAACAATAATAATAAATATACATCTGCAAAAGTGAAAATTATATAAATACATTATAAGAGTAATAAAACAAAAAGAATAATAAGAAATTAAATTATTTTATAATGACTTCACGATGGAAACCTAGTCAAAATTTAGTCTTAAAAATTCAAAGTAAACAATTGACAATCAGGTGGAGTAGGCATATGTGAGTGCTTTATACATTATTGATGCTTTTTTTATACATTATTATACATGCTTGAATACATTGCAGCATATACTGGTGCTTTTAAGTACATGATGGTATATGCTGTTATATATTATATATATTATATATATTATATATATATATATATATATATATATATATATATATATATATATATATATATATATATATATATATATATATATATATATATATATATATATATGAACAAAATATAAAGACACATTAGTGTGTCATTTAATACGTGGGTACTTTATATGTGGAAACAAATTAATAGTTGACTGCTATTAACCCACAAGTAAATTATGTGTGTAATGAGATTCACAAGCAGCACCCTACTACAGCTGTTTCAAGCTATTGGCTATCGTCAGGTAGGGGATAGTTGCTTGTGAACCACATTACACACGCTCCAGCCTTATATAGTCGGCCGGAATTAATATTAGCATCAAAAGATAACTATGATGCCACCTGTAGGGTTCAAAATTCATTTGAAAAGCCACTACAGGAAAACAAACCATCGGTTTGTCCGTCAGATATGAATGAACAAAATATAAAGACACATTAGTGTGTCATTTAATACGTGGGTACTTTATATGTGGAAACAAATTAATAGTTGACTGCTATTAACCCACAAGTAAATTATGTGTGTAATGAGATTCACAAGCAGCACCCTACTACAGCTGTTTCAAGCTATTGGCTATCGTCAGGTAGGGGATAGTTGCTTGTGAACCACATTACACACGCTCCAGCCTTATATAGTCGGCCGGAATTAATATTAGCATCAAAAGATAACTATGATGCCACCTGTAGGGTTCAAAATTCATTTGAAAAGCCACTACAGGAAAACAAACCATCGGTTTGTCCGTCAGATATGAATGAACAAAATATAAAGACACATTAGTGTGTCATTTAATACGTGGGTACTTTATATGTGGAAACAAATTAATAGTTGACTGCTATTAACCCACAAGTAAATTATGTGTGTAATGAGATTCACAAGCAGCACCCTACTACAGCTGTTTCAAGCTATTGGCTATCGTCAGGTAGGGGATAGTTGCTTGTGAACCACATTACACACGCTCCAGCCTTATATAGTCGGCCGGAATTAATATTAGCATCAAAAGATAACTATGATGCCACCTGTAGGGTTCAAAATTCATTTGAAAAGCCACTACAGGAAAACAAACCATCGGTTTGTCCGTCAGATATGAATGAACAAAATATAAAGACACATTAGTGTGTCATTTAATACGTGGGTACTTTATATGTGGAAACAAATTAATAGTTGACTGCTATTAACCCACAAGTAAATTATGTGTGTAATGAGATTCACAAGCAGCACCCTACTACAGCTGTTTCAAGCTATTGGCTATCGTCAGGTAGGGGATAGTTGCTTGTGAACCACATTACACACGCTCCAGCCTTATATAGTCGGCCGGAATTAATATTAGCATCAAAAGATAACTATGATGCCACCTGTAGGGTTCAAAATTCATTTGAAAAGCCACTACAGGAAAACAAACCATCGGTTTGTCCGTCAGATATGAATGAACAAAATATAAAGACACATTAGTGTGTCATTTAATACGTGGGTACTTTATATGTGGAAACAAATTAATAGTTGACTGCTATTAACCCACAAGTAAATTATGTGTGTAATGAGATTCACAAGCAGCACCCTACTACAGCTGTTTCAAGCTATTGGCTATCGTCAGGTAGGGGATAGTTGCTTGTGAACCACATTACACACGCTCCAGCCTTATATAGTCGGCCGGAATTAATATTAGCATCAAAAGATAACTATGATGCCACCTGTAGGGTTCAAAATTCATTTGAAAAGCCACTACAGGAAAACAAACCATCGGTTTGTCCGTCAGATATGAATGAACAAAATATAAAGACACATTAGTGTGTCATTTAATACGTGGGTACTTTATAGGCATCATAGTTATCTTTTGATGCTAATATTAATTCCGGCCGACTATATAAGGCTGGAGCGTGTGTAATGTGGTTCACAAGCAACTATCCCCTACCTGACGATAGCCAATAGCTTGAAACAGCTGTAGTAGGGTGCTGCTTGTGAATCTCATTACACACATAATTTACTTGTGGGTTAATAGCAGTCAACTATTAATTTGTTTCCACATATAAAGTACCCACGTATTAAATGACACACTAATGTGTCTTTATATTTTGTTCATTCATATCTGACGGACAAACCGATGGTTTGTTTTCCTGTAGTGGCTTTTCAAATGAATTTTGAACCCTACAGGTGGCATCATAGTTATCTTTTGATGCTAATATTAATTCCGGCCGACTATATAAGGCTGGAGCGTGTGTAATGTGGTTCACAAGCAACTATCCCCTACCTGACGATAGCCAATAGCTTGAAACAGCTGTAGTAGGGTGCTGCTTGTGAATCTCATTACACACATAATTTACTTGTGGGTTAATAGCAGTCAACTATTAATTTGTTTCCATATATATATATATATATATATATATATATATATATATATATATATATATATATATATATATATATATATATATATATATATATATATATATATATATATATATATATATATATATATATATATATATATATATATATATATATATATATATATATTGGTTTAATCGACGTTGTCGGACCCGCTATATGGTAGGGTCGTTAGTAGACCCGCATTTTATGATTTTTAAAATGTGTATATTTTACATAATATTGATCTATTTCTGATAAGCAATATTTAAGATCCTCGAGGGGTAAAAATATATGAAAAAAGAATATTGGTGATATTTGACAGTCGTTCTTGGACCCGATACATATTACAGTGTTTACAGACCCATTTGTATAATTTTAAGCAAGCCTACCTACCCTACCGAACCCAGCAATGTTGCCGAATGTATCAGAGATAAAATTACGATTGACGTAATGATTTCGGGATGCTAAGCACATAAGTGATCTTTATTTTTGTTGATTTGTTCGTAAATTCCATAAATAACCTTAAACGCAGAAAAATTAACGTTTTCCGTAAAACGATGTAACTCTGAAAATTATTATTAACATGAGAAAATAGCATTGAGCCTCTTTTGTTCTAAACTACATAAGGTTTATGCAAATAATTGTTTTTTAATAATTTGCTTTTAAATCATTTATTTTAACATGATTATTTTTGTTTACAAGAATACAATTAAAAGTTTCGAAGACACGTAATGTATGTGTTTTGAAAAAATAAATGTTATAGCCAAATCTTTTGACCTCCTGAACATTTTACTGTTATGTTTTTAGCACAAATGAACAGTTTCTAATATATGTATATTTTAATGCCACGGTAACAGTTCAGTCAAATTTGTAAAAATAGAGGGGAATTGAGGTATATCCTTGGATTTTTGATAGGCCTTCTTTGTGATATGTTAAATAACCCCTTAAAAGTTACTACTCAAAAGTGGTGAACCAGAGAAGCTGATGAGGGTAAGCCATGTTCCCAGAGGGTTTTTACTGTTTTTTCAGAAACTATTAGGTTTATCAAAATGGAGACAGTTAGGTAAAATAGGATTTTATTTAACTTTCATACCAAAAAGCTAAGAAAACTTTGTGCATGTTGTCTTGTTTCTGTGTTATCGAAAAAACGATCATATGTCACACAGACAAATAATTTGTATCGGTACATATTATACGAGAAGCTTCGAGCATAACTTTGTGTGATTTGATGTTCATCATGAAATAACTATGGAAATCTCGTTGAGCATCGAACGCGATCCTGGTTCAGTCTTATTCTATCTCAGCATCTCCAGCAAAATCTACGAGGCGAAATTATCATTATTATTTGGGGCTAGTCATATGGTAATTCTCGTATTGGCAAGATACATTTTAGGGGTATACCCTGTACTAATCAATCTTTTTAGTGAACCTAAAACGTACAGGGTACTTCAGGGTTTTTGGATATCTCTTACTTTGTCCTTTATATTGATATTCGTATCGAGTAATTTTTTTCTTGAATGGTTTTTGTTTTGGAATTCTAAGTTCACGACTTAATTCCACGCCTGCTTTAAAATGTAGCTAGATATTTAACATTAAATGGGACTTCACCCATTTTACATGTAGGATATCTCGAGCAGACGATGCCAATTCCTGAGGGTCAATGCATTTGATCAAAATAGGCCATTAAGCACAACATATCTATGTTCAAAAATGAAATGTTACAAAGCTATAGACCTTCAAAATAAAAAAGTCAAAAATGCAATTCGGATAAAATTTTGTTTTCAAGGACAGTTGTTATTAGAACATACATTAGTGTTATTTTGTGCTTGTGGTAGCTGTAGCGTACCCGCTACCGCTAGATACGGAATTCTGTGCCAGTGATATGTTTAATGAATACACCATTGAATGCAAAATTTAATTCTTCACAAAACAGGTATACTTGACCCACGTCGAATAGTGACAAGTCAAATAATGCTCTATAAAATGCAGAAAGAAAATAAAGGTAAAACGTCATGCAGTATGACGTACAAACGAAGTAAGAAAGATTTCAAAACAAGGTGAAATGCCCTATACATTTTGGTTTCTATAAAATAATTTTCCAGTACAGGGTACTCTCCTAAAGATATTCTTTTTACTGCAAAATTATCATAATACTACAACCAACAATAACAACAACATCGCTTCATGAATTTGGCAGAAGTGATGCTAAGGTTGCACTGCGAACTCAACATTTTTTTTTCTTAGCTAAGTACTTGATGACGAATACAAGATCGCAATAAGTTATGTTCTGAAGTTGCTCCGTCAAATGTATTGGTAGAAATTGTTGGTCTACATACAGGATGTTTTACTCAACTTTCGTATAAATTGCATGTGTGATTAGTATTCATCAATAGGAACAAAAAACTCTTTTTGTTTTTACGCAAATCAACAAAAATTTGCTAAAAATGTCAACTTTTGGAAACTGCTGGAAATTATAGTCAAAACAAACTGCGACATCACCTAGCAGCTGCTGCGTCAATGTATCAGATAGGCACATCCAGCTCCAAGTGTGATTCTTAGACCAGTGACCTGCTACCCACTTTTCAAAAACCATTCTTTTTTCGGTTATTATGAAAGATAGACACTAATGATTTTCAGCTTTTTTGTTGCATTTTATGTGTACTACCACCTATTCAGATGATACGAATCTTAAGTGAAACAACCTGTATGATAAATAAGCTTTATTTTATCTAACCCACTTAACAACCAGTCCATAAACCTAACAGTTTTTGAAAATAAAACGACAAAATCCATCTGAAGGCGTGGTTTAATATTGATATTTTACAAAATTCAGGATATTATCTACTCATAAACATGAACAAATCAAGCATAAAGTCATTTTCAAGTTTAGTTGACCAAAATAGACTACATTTGATTAGTTTAACCTAGATTAAAAAATAGCAGTTTCTATTTTTACTGTGCGTTTGTACAGTTACAAAAAAATTATGGAATGTTCGATCCCTACTTTCTGTTTAATGAATTTGAAGGTACAAAACAGTATACACTATTTGGTTGTTAAGTGCCTTTAACAGAAACGTCGAAAGGTAACGAAGAAAAGAAGAAGTTTTTTCAAACCTTGCCTAATTCCGTTATATTGCACTTGTACTAAGTTAAAGATCAATTTTTATTGTATTCTGAAATAGCTATTTGTGAATTGGAATATGTATTATATTCTTAGTGACGAATTGTACACCAGAGATTTTCTGATTACATTTGAAATATATGTAGTTCTAAATATACCAGGCGCAAATCATATTAGTCCACCCAGTTTCATTTTTGTTAAAGAACGTCCCAGAGTTTATTCCGTTTATCTTTTGTTCTATGAGGTGGCCGTTTCTTGTTGCTATAGTGAAGTGCTGCTACTGCATCTACCCATACCAATGTTCATGAAATTCAATTGGGGGTTGCAACATACACTGCCCCTCCGAACCTTTTGAGTGCCCTGTTTCCATTAAAAGTTCCATTAAGTAATCTTACAAATTACAGACGAGAAAGTTTTCCTTCAGCGTTTTAGCAAAAAAGTCACAAATGATGCTCAACTTAGTTCGCCCATTTTAATTTTTGATAAAGAACACCTCACGATTTATACCCTGAATGGTCTACGACGTTGTTATTTATTGGTGGTATATAGTAGATATCGTCGCCGTTAATGCATATGAACTTAATTCTTTGAAATGTTGTAACTAGCAATGTTGCTAGTTGCGATTTCAAAGAATTCATCATGCCATCTGTAACAAAGTTTTTATAAGCATTTAAATTATTAAAAATAGTTCCGCTAGTATGCATTAACGTCGACTATAATTATGAGTGAGTACTGTGATCCAGTGATATGTATATGTGCGTGTAGTATCCAATGCAACGAATATAAACAAGGAGTCAGGAAATAATTCAGAAACCAAATAGTTCAAGCATTCATTCTCTGATCTTAACAGTAAAAGAATAAAGCATTCATTAACCACAAACAGTCTTTCAAACAAACAAACACAGAGGATATTACATGTGGTGACCGCCGACTTTAATTGAACGCGCAACAATCTGTCAAGAAACTTACTCCTACTAGCATACCATTCAAGATACCAGGATCCTATTTATGAAGCAGATGTCGAGAAATCAATTAGCATAATTCCAGTAGAGGATCAATACTCTCTCAGCACCACCACTACCAGTACATGGAGAAGTTCCATCGCTGAAGTCATAATCTATCTGAAGTCACGGTTGTATAAAGTTTTTTCTGTTCTAAATTTTTCTGCCATCAAAGCAGACTATCTACAGCATTTAAAGAAAGTATTTCAACGCCTATATCATTACGGTTAACTATCAAATTAAAAAAGAAACAATCTTTGAAGCCAAAGAACTAACTTGTCTCGACCACACAGTGAACAGTGATGGAGTTACGCCGCAAGTTTCAAAAGGAGAAGCTATTCATAACTTTCCAATCCTTAGAATGCAACAAGAATTATCCCATTTCGTTGGCATAGATTGTAGACTTAAACCTGAGCTAAACCTATTTATTTCAGAAAAAGTTTCAGAACCCTACAAGAAACCCACACAACAGTGTGTTGCAGAACGTATAATTACAAATCGGTTGTTGTGAACTTCAATAAACGGTCGTACCAAAAATTCGTTACTTCGTATGATCGGGCACACAGGGAATACATAGCAGATAAACTCGGATGCAGCCCATTACAAATCCTTCTTATCTTTTTTTGTACCGTTTATGTATAGAACGTTCGCAATTACTTTTTGTTACTTGTTAGACATATTTGTGTACATAAATTTACTATTTTCCTTTTATGTTGCATATACGATTATGATCCAACTAACAACCTACAAGTCCAACAGTATCCTCATACGTTCCTCTTAGGTTAAGTTTTGTAGTTTTTAGTTATTTACATTTTGCAACGAGCCCTAAAATTAAGAATCTGCTGTCTTAATTTTAACCGTTTTCAATTATCGCATTCGATTATTAGCTCATTTCTATAGGTTAAGTTCTTATCATTGTAACGAACATTAACATTAAGAGCCTTGTACTAACTTTAATCAATTGTAAAACCAGCCAAAGAAAAAAACGCGGTAGTTTACGTATCTATCAAGTTACTTTACAATCACAACCGCATCTTATGCGTACATTCACTAGTTCTTTCAAATCCTGTCCTCAAGCAAACTGATGGAGACTTTTTCTGCTGGAAAAATTCTAAAAAACAAGGGAGCAATAAATGTGATGATCACCGTTGCCTTGGATACTTTGTAGTATCCAAGGAAACGAATGTAAACGAGGGATCAGAAAATAATTCAGAAACCAAATAGTTCAAGCATTCATTCTCTCATCTTAACAGTAAAAGAATAAAGCATTCATTAACCACAAACAATCGTTCAAACAAACATACAAAGAATATATTACAGTACTTTTATACTAAAAAATTTAATCAAGTTCTTGAAATTTATCGTTACTACGGAAAATGACATAGGTACTTTTCCACCTTATTTGGAAACCATCCACTTTCCCCAGAAATTAACTTTTCCGTATTATGTTGCGTTGTCTCACTTGTTCGAAAATCCTGTTAACCTTACTCTAATCATTTATATAAAAAATGAATTCAGTTATAAAGTCCTACTTAAAGATACCATTGATATGAACACATGGATTGTAGGTAGTAATATATGCTTTCAATCATACAAATATAACTTTATAAATTTATATCACTCTCCAAACTCTAGTGATGCTCAATTTCTAATGAAACTTGAAAATTTGTTTGATGTATATGCTAGTAGATCAGAGACCTTACTAATTATCGGAGACTTTAATATTGACCTATTAAAGGATTCATATTATGAAAATAGGCTGAGAACTTTAATTAAAAATAATGGACTACATCATATTATCGACCAACCTACAAGAATCACTAAGGGCAGTGCTACACTCATAGATCTTCTTGTATCTAATGAAAAATCTATTGATGCCCAGGTACACCATGTTCCAAAAATAACCGATCACTCAATAATAACTGTAAATGCAAAAGTGAAAGAAAAATATGAAGAATATACAATACAACACAGAGACATGAGCAACTTCAATGAAATGCAATTTCAATTAGATCTAATGGATCAACCATGGAATCCGGACTGTACACAAACACCAATCAACTAGCAGAAACATTAGTTAAAACCATAATGAACACACTAAACAGGCATGCTCCAACTGTTAAAAAACCATTAAATGTCAATGGAGCTGTAAGCGTTGGTGGACCCCAGAAATAGCCTTGGAAATTGAAGAAAGGGACAGATTATATAAAAGAGCAATCTTTACACAAGAAGAAAGTGATATGAATAGGTATAGACAACAAAGAAATGGAATTGTTAGTTTGATCAGGAACCACAAGACAAATTATTATCAAGAAAACTAGATGATATGAAAAATAACTCAACAAAAATGTGTAAAACAGTTAAATAATTAATTAAAGGAGGCCATAACAGACAAAAAAAGGAAGGTATTATTTTTGACAATGAGTTAGAAAAAAAGGAAAATCAAATTGCAGAAAAATTCAATATTTACTTTATTAACAGCATACAACAAATTATTACATTAACAAATTTAACCCAAATTGAAACTGATTTAAGCCACATTAATGTACATCAATGCAAGTTCGAAAAAGTTTTACCAATAGAGTTTTTGGAGTTAAAAAAATTTATAAACAATTTACCTAATAAGAATAGTAGTGTCGATGGTATTACAGTAAAGATTCTTAAATTAGCTTTCAATGTAATAGGACAGAGATTTTTGCATCTAATTCAAATGAGTCTAGAAAGTGGATCCTTCCCAGAAACCTTGAAGACATCCCATATTATCCCCATTGAGAACATAACCAACACTAACAAATGTGAAGAATACAGACCGATCAACATGGTGCCAACTTATGAAAAATTATTAGAGCCGTCGTAAATATCCAGTTTCGTGACTACATTGAAGTGAACAAACTGTTAACACCTTTTCAATCAGGGTTTCGGAAAATAATTCATGTGAAAGTTCAATACAATCAGTTCTTTTGAAATGGAAAAATGCTATTTACAAGAAGAAGGTGATAGGTGTAGTTTTTCTAGACTTTAGACGTGCTTTTGAGACTATTAATAGAGATCTACTATTATTGAAATTAAAAAGATATGGGTTCGGCCCAATAGTTATACAATGGTTTAGTGATCTCAAAAACAGATTTCAAAAAACTAGATGCTTTAATAGTACATCTTCAGCTAAAAAAAACTACCTTTGGCGTTCCACAAGGAACTGTATTAGGCCCTGATTTATTTGTACTATTCATAAATGATATTGTTAATGTGATTAAAAAATGTAACATTATTATTTGCAGATGACACTTTAATATATTTTATAGGAGATGATGTTGAAAAAGTAATAAATATCATCAATGATGAATTAGTAAATGTATATAACTGGTTAGGTAAAAATAGTCTTTCTTTAAATGTAAATAAAACAAAATTCATGATAATAAAAAATAAGTTTAACGAAATTGACACATCTAGTCATGTGGGAATACAAATTAATAGTCAAAAAATAGAACAAGTTTATGAGTGGAGGTACTTAGGCGTAATAATAGATTGTCACTTAACATTTTCTATTCATTCAAACTATGTTATCAGTAAAGTTGCAAAAAAAGTAAATTTCATGTGTAGAATAAGCCAAAATCTTAGCAAGTGGTCTAAATTATTACTATATAAAACAATAATACTTCCCCATTTGAATTATTGTGCTAGTATACTTTACCTCCTAAATAATACTGAAATTAACAATCTTCGAAAAAAACAAAATTGAGCATTAAGAATAATATTAAAATGTAGTAGGTATACTAGCATAAGAAGAATGTTGCAACTTACATCTTCGTTAATTGTTAAGCAAAATATATTTTATAATACGATGACATTAATATTTAAAATAAAAAACCGAATATATCCAGAGCACATTTTAAATAAATTACTATTCGTAGAAGATGTTCATGATCATAATACTAGAAGTAGAAATAATTTGTATGTTCATACAGTAACAACAAATATAGGACAAAATAATCTGTTTCATAAAGGTTTAGTTGAATATAATTCACTTCCAGCTAATGTAAAAAACTGTACATCTTTAACATTATTTAAGAAACAGTGTAAAAAATATGTAATAAATTACATTAATATTTAAGAAATTATAATGTATTATATGGAATTTATCTAGTTATATGCTATAAATAAAGTATATTATTATTATTAACAAATATTAAAACCTTCAATTTTTCAAAGCAAGAGAGTTATTTACAAATTTGAAAAGAACTCGCATACGAGCTGATGTAATTCTTACGTCACTTTTCTTCATCAAATATTAAATGCGAGCTATTATAACCAAACGTATATAAAACAAAGCTTAACATATGCGTCATGGCAATGTTGCCAGATTCAGGGCTTAGGAAGACTGTAGAACATAGCGGGTTTGATAGCGTCTTGTATAAAAATATACGATATACACTTGAGAAAGGCGCGACGCCCCCTATAGTTCATTGTGATGAACTACGATTGTATAAAACTTTTTACAGACCCTACTTTTCCAAACCCAAATTGTATATTTTTTTATTACAGTTTTAAGTAAACATTATCCTGTAGACCTCGAAAATATAGGAGAACGTTGCCAGACCCAAGCCCGGGTCTGAGAGCGTCGAAAATGGTCCGACAAGTCGGTAGAATATAGCGAAACGGGTGTGTATAAGCGGTTTGACAAATATATATATATATATATATATATATATATATATATATATATATATATATATATATATATATATATATATATATATTTTTAGATAGAGTTAATTTTTATCAAGTTGGATAATGATTTTACATTAAATAATATTTTGAATGCAAATTCATATAGAAAAATTTTTAATGTAAAATTAAAATTAAAAATTAAAAATTAAAATTTTTAATATTTAATGTAAAATCATTATCCAACTTGATAAAAATTAACTCTATCTAAAAATTTATAAAAATTAATTTCCTTTCGGAATGATTCATTATAATCTAGATACTTTGAATATTGATGTTGTTGTCATGCGACTTGCTGATCTTCATTAATAGTATTCAAATAAATATCTAGTTACTTGCATGTTTGCTTGATATCTAATTCATATGGAAAATTTCTCGCTATGCTGGTAGTCGTTCTCTGTAGCTCAGTTGGTAGAGATACCACCTAGACAGTGGAGGGTCCTGGGTTCGAATCCCAGCAGAGTCGATAAATTTTTCTATATGAATTTGCATTCAAAATATTATTTAATGTAAAATCATTATATATATATCCTCCATAACATCTAATAATATAATATAATAAACCCATAAAGATACATAACTATTATATGGCGATAATTAAAAAAACCGCACCGTATTAACTAATTTTTTTAAACATGGTCTGACAAAACCTACCTAAGTATTTATTCCTTAACATTTTTAGCATTTTGTAAAAGTAAAAATGTACCAATGTAAAAAACACAAGAAAGTTGCTGAATTAGGACTTCTGCTTGGAATTAGTAAATTTAGACATCTTTTTTTCTAACTTTTTTTTACAATTCTGAAAACTAATTTTTCGGTTCATATCTCGTAATCTGATATAAGTGCGCGTACGGCTTAAACAATAAATGACTTCATATGGTATACTACCAAAATCTTCTCCCAATTTGGAAACCGTGCGATCAGCTAATATTTTAAACATTTTCTTCTCTTTACATAGAGAAGTACCATGCATTATATTGAATTCTGAATCCAAAACTTCAGCAGCATGAAGCAGATCTCTATTTGGATTTAAGAGACCACCTCTGGAAATCAAAAACATCCAATCGTCCGTGGGAGATGCCAAGTCTGCCACACTCATTGTTGATCCTAAATAATTATACTTATTTTTAAATTTATAGGCTACATATCCGGAAATATATTTGAGCGACTCCTGATTAATTTTTTCTTTGCATTCAAAAGCCTCCAGCAACTGTAAGCTTTCATTTGTTATCTCATCACCATCGAACAAATCTATCTCTGGATATTGAGGCTTAATAAACGAATGTGGAAATAAGGTTTCTTCTTCGCTAATAGCTGGAATAGTTTCAAGATCTTCAGACAGTCCTCGTAACATATCTTCAGTGAAAGATTTTTCTTCCGGCAAAATATGTGACAATTCAGGTTCGTTGAGCTCAGAGTTGGGATCTAGAGGTGTTACCAAACACTGCTCTCCATGTTCTTGAGTGTTCGTATTTTCAGTAAAAACTGCCGCTGAATTTTTACCTAATATATACCATCTTAGACGGTACTTGAAATCGAGAGGATGAGGGTGATCATTAGTCGCCCCCATGCCTCTTATGTATGAAAAGAAATTTTCAAGGATGTCTTGGTTTAATCTAGCCGTCAAAATATAATCCACTTTGTAATTAGAAATGAGGTAATCGTATAACTCCCCCATTGAACGATTTGTCAACAATATTCCCTTTTGAAACGGAATAAGTGACTTGTGCTTTCCGACAACCATACCACCGACTGTATCCGAAACTTGCTGCAGTAGGTTTTTTTGATTTATCAAATCTGTTCCAAAGGCATTTTTCGTCGCACTATTTCCTACTAATTTTGATCTCGAGTTCAATAAGTCAAACCAGTTATTTATCAAGAGCACAAATTCCGAAACTTCCTTCCAAGGGGCATTGGGGGGCATCAAACCATTTTTCCCACAATACTCTATTGCTTTTGAAACAGAATTCGAAAGTAATTGAACCGCAGGTTTCACTTTTTGCCGCTGTGAACCATGTACATCAAAATGGAACTTGGTAAGTTTGTGAGCTAGTGTCAGTTCCGTGGTAGATATATCCAGCAATTTTTCCAAACAGGTTTTGTCGATTAGGGTATTTTGTACCCAAAAACCATGATCTAGTAAATGATTCCTTAGGAGCTTGATTAGGTGAGGAACGTCGGCAAACACAAACACTTTTAAGGAATCATTACTTGGGTGAAGGAAGAAACTGTTTTTGTTGTGTCCAATATTCATTTTTGACAAAAGTGTTGTATTAGTTACTCCCATATCGCTTACAATGCCAATTACCGTAAAACCAACCTTGTAAAGCTCTGAAATTATGGATTTCAAAATGTTCTCGGTCATTGGTTGGTCAAAGTCGTAGAACACTGGTTGTTTCCAGTTGCCAATAAGACCCCGCGTAAATACTGCCTGACAGGTTTTATGAGGACCGATTCTCTGTTCTTCCTTTTTATCTATATCAATTCTATTGGATAGATATATCTCATCAAATGACAAAATGCATAATTTTTCCATTTCATTCAACATGATTGATTTTTTCCCCATTAAAGTAATTACATCGTGTAAAATTCCCGGATTAACTGAAAATGTGGCTGCCCATTTACGTAGAGTAGACAGTGCAGGCAAAGGGTAGTTATGTGCCCTTAAATAACGATATGCTTTCGGGCTTACACTGCGTAAAGATATTGCAGAAGCAATATCTTCCGGCGACCAACGTATAACTTTCCGTTCCGGATTTAATATTTTTTTTATTTGACCTGGTGTAAAAATTTTTTTAAGCATGGCCTCAACATTTTCCATCTTATTTTTGGAGGTTGCTAAGTTTTTTCGTAATGTTTCATTTTCTCTTTCTAGTCTTAATAACTTTTCCTTTAATTTAAAAATTTGACATTGTTCTTTCCTAAAATTACAAAGCATGTTTTATTATATCTTTTCTACAGAATTAATCTTTACACTTTACCCGTTTGCTGTCTCTTGTAAATCATTATCTTCTGACAAGTTTACAAATAAATAAACCACTGGTACTTGGTTGATCATCGCTGCAATCGATTGTGTTTTTTGTTATTTCAGGTAGTGGAATTATTGATAAAGTATTTTCAGTTTTTCGTCTTTTTTCTATTCGAGCAGATCTCTCTGAAGTCTTGTCGATTTTCCTCTTACCGGGTATGTTTAAAGTAGGTACTGCCTCAGGTATGAGATTTCTGCTATTCTTGGGAGTATAATTTAATAATTCCTGTTTAAGAGATGGCTTTGTGAAACAGTTTGCCTCAAAATGAGCTGAACACACACAAGCTAAAAAGTTTAATGTTTTAGGAGGGTGGTACAATTTATAATGCAACGTTTTATTCACTGTGATTATTTCTCTCAGTAATCACTGTGATTAAAAATGTTATGGAATAAATTCAAACACTTACCATTCTTCACATTTATCTCATCTGCTCGGCGACATGCAATTATCCATTGCTTGGAAAGGTTTTTGTCCTTTGGAAATCGGAAATATTTAATTTCTGAACCTTTTGTACGTCTATTATAATTTTTACACTCTGCAACTGCACAGCTAGGCATTTTAATAACCGCAAGAATGATATTGTAACAATACAAATCACCTAGACTTCATTAACACGTATGGAATTGTAATGGAATTGACCAGCACCGTGCATCGCAGTGTTGTCATCTGCGCTAACTTCGCGCGTTTTTGCATCAATCACAGCATACCGGTTTGAGTGTATGGTGGACCGGACCTCATATAATTCCGATTGAACTTCCTTACAGGTAAGTCGTTTAATCTTGAATTATACAATTATGTATTACCAAAACTCCTCTGAATTAAAGGTATCTATCATATTTTATATTTAAATTATTTAATTATGTAATTATTTTGTTTTTTAGTTTTTATAATCCAATAAAAAGATTTGGTTGCCAATACATAGCGAACTTCTCGTATGCATTTAACCGTCACAGTAGTCACGACGGCTGCTCCTAGCCCAAATTATAATTAAGTATAACGGCAAGGCATTAAGAATTTGTGCTTTGTCTAATTATTTTTTCCCAAATCTGTCTATCGTGTGGGTTTCTGAGATCCCAACGGCAAATAACTTATTTTAACTACATTCAAATTATAAATATATATTTGATTTAAAAATAAAAAAAGGTAAATTTTGCATCATATATCAAAACCTGAAGATGTAAATTAAAACCGAAAAACAAACACATTGTTTCACCGCTCTTTCAAACACCTTTGTTTTGGCTTAATAAATGACCTCTGCTGAATACTGATGTTAAAAGATGTACTGATAGATGCATCTATCTATCAGTACAAAGTTTAGTGGCAAACGTTACTACAACATTAAATAACACATTGTTCTGGTTGCTTACTACCAGAGACTTTTGTTCGTTGACAAATAATTTTAGAATGTGTTGATCTAAACCATTCTCGCAAAATCATTTTAAACAATAATTTTCTTCATATCTATTTTCTATCGTTTTATACTTTTCGGCGTTTTGTCCACTTTCGGCGATTTGTCCAAACATACCTTTCGGTGTTTTGACCACTTTCGGCGATTTGTCCACAGATGAGTTTCGGCGTTTTGACCGCGTTCGGCAATTTGTCCAAATGTAACTTTCGGCGTTTTGACCGCTTTCGGCGATTTGTCCACAGATGTATTTCGGCGTTTTGACCACTTTCGGCGATTTGTCCACAGATGTATTTCGGCGTTTTGACCACGTTCGGCAATTTGTCCACAAATGTCTTTCGGTGACTTAACCCCTTTTAGTATTTAGGTGGGAGCAGCTTGTCTGTGACTTTGATAAAGTTGAGAGCTCGGCATCGACGCCACGTTTCCGATCTATTCGGCGTCGTTTAATGCTTTCGGCGATATGTCTACAGTCTCTTTTCGGCGTTTTGACCAACCTTCGGCGATATGTCCACGGACCCTTTTCGGCGTTTTGATCAAGATTCGGCATTTTGTCCATTCCGCGTTTTGTCCAGTTCCCACCAAATCTTTGCGTCGCGTCGTTGCAGTTAGCCTGACGAATGATTCTATAATCCGGCATTTATGATTTCTTTATTGCAATGTAAATAAGAAATAAAATAAGAATACGAATTTAATGTTGGTCTACTGCACTGCCGTTTTGATAAGAAATGTATCCCGATATTTGCAGACATTCAGTGTTGCGTGGAAATGGAAAATTCCACGTTAGATACATTTTTGTACGACCATACTATTTCGGATTGTTTACCATACTTGGTTTTAGAACAGTAGGTTATATTTACTGGTTGCTAAGCAAAAACGCGTCGGTAAGTAATTACTTACCGTTTAGTTCTGTCAAAAACAGAACGGTAAGTAAATTATATGTAATTTATAAAATAAATGCATGCTCTTTAGATGTCACTTTTGTGAAAATCATTATTTTCTAAATACTTAATTTGACTATTTAAAAAAATGTATGTTTTTTATTTAAATTTGCTGTGAAAAATATCCAATAAATAATAGTAATTACAAACGTATCCATGGTAACGACAAAAATAACGTGACATTCAAAAATAAAATTACAAACGTATCCATGGTAACGACAAAACCTGCTTAATGTTTGGTGGATATACATGGTAAAA
The DNA here is from genome assembly GCA_929113105.1 of Agrypnus murinus. Lineage (NCBI taxonomy): Eukaryota > Metazoa > Arthropoda > Insecta > Coleoptera > Elateridae > Agrypnus > Agrypnus murinus. The sequence continues at coordinate 99,773,085 of OV816026.1, read as the reverse complement.
ATAAATTATTTTAAATCTATTTTTTATCATCTTCGGGATATTTACTTAGTTAATACTTTTGTATTCATAATGGCCGTACAAAAAATAGTATAAGCATCTCAAACAGTAAGGAGTTTACCGATCTCCTCCAATATTGGCGACTTCGCTTCTCTCAGTCGCCAAACATTGTCGTCGATCGGTAAACTGTCCTTACTGTTTTTGATACTTAATATACTATTTTAGATGTTTTAACATTAATATCTTTTTTTTGCATAATAAATATGTATTTTGTGCCATTAGTTAGTAATCAATGAGTAATAAATATTGACATTGTTTTTATTTGGTTGTGCTGTATTTTTTAGTGTGGTTTTGTGCTAGCTTCACAGTGAGGCTGGAACAACCCGGTTTTTTTTAAAAGGCAACAGTAATAAATTTTTCTTTTTAGTAATTAATTAGTAATTAATGAGTACTAAATATTTACGAAGGTTTTATTTGATTGTGCTATAATGGTTGTGCTAGCTTCACGGGCCTAGTTATAACTCTCTGCATATAACTTAGCAGTATCTAAGGCGTATTGCTCAAATCTATCAGTGTATCTTAAATTCACAAGAAATAGTTTTTAAAATTATAGCAAGTCTGGTTATTACCTCCTCATCAACACCAGCAATTTCGGACAGCTAATTTTGGATCTGGAAAAAATCTACGAGCAGTGTTACCATCATTCGCCGACCCAAATCCGGGTTTCGGTTTGTCAGCCAACAAGCCGACTGAGCCGCAAAAAGAAGTTTTTCGGTACTGTATTTCAGTAAATGCTGTTACACGCCTCCTTTTCTTTGGTTCAAAACATTCTTTAAATGGTTTCTTATGCGAACGTCTGTAGTACTAGCTGAAGCTTCATCATATTCAGTAATAAAGATCCACTATCATGCGTTTCTAGCAGGTAATTCCATAAATTTACAAGAAATAAGTAGGTAATAGCATTATCCAAAATCATAAACTAGCCGGACTTGCACTATCCAGATGTTTATTTTTGTTCTGGAATACTGCACGTCTAATGTATTGTGTTCACTTCGAACTTTATGTGCTCTCTCTAAGCTTTTTTCTCAGGGGTGTGAAGAAGACTTAAACGTATTCTTTTGCTAGGTGGCTGATTATCAGTAACGTGTTTGTCCATAATCTCCCAAATAACATCAAATTCACTTCTCATTTTCTGAATATGTAATTTGAAATCATTAATCTTTTTATTGCAGCAATTGATATCAGTAAGTTTTGTCTGCAAGATTTTAAATAAATTCTCAGAATGAGGAAATATAGTAGAAAACACTGTGAGAAAAAAATTAAAATCAAAATCTCGCAATAAACTTAAAAGACCCCTAGCACAAATGGTGGTTTCGCGATCCCATTCTGCATTTTCGTTCTCTACAATTGTCTCAAAAAGTGATTCTAAATCTTGTTTATGTTCTTACTTTACACCCACATAACCAATGCTCACTATTATAAACATTTTCACTAAAATGACGAACACACGATTTTAATTTTGTATTAATGTTCAAAATATGGCGTGGTGGTCCATTTTAATTGAGGTGTCCATAAATAAAGATTACACAATTCTTGTACATATTTATATTATTATTAATATTCTACGATCACTTGATTACAATAAGTTAATGTAACATAGGAGTAATAAAACATTTTATTAGGTTGCGGACTATTGCGTAGCAAGCGAGCAGCAGACTCCCGCTTTATCCAACACCAAGCTGTCTCTTCAACTAACGCATGCGCACAGACATCACACACCCTCACCCTTGGTTTGACAGTACCTGGTTGTGAGGAAAATAATTAATTAGTACATTTCATACAATATAAATTTTAATAAACACTTTTCTGCAACTTATTGTTTACATACTAGTTCTAGAAACTAAACCATATAATATCAAACATATTATAATACTTAAGATTTTAAATGAGCTTGCAGAAATAGTATATTGTACAACAAGTTATGCAATGAAGCATATTGCTTGCGAGTGCAGTATTGCGAGCACGAGGCTTGCCGAGTGCTTGCAACTGCACGAGCAAGCAATAGCGAATTACATAACGAGTTTTACACTATACTTTGTGTACGACCTTTGTTTAAATTTGATCTTAACAGTGGAACGTCGCAAAGCCAAGAAAGTGCAATTTTTATAAAAATGTTAAGTATTTACTATAAAAATGTAATAAGTTAGAAAGAATTTATCTTTTATTTCACATGATACAAATTATTTATAAAAATTAAACGTTAAATTATTGCAATTATTAAAATTCAATTGATGTTTCTCATTTAGAACATTACAATCTTCTTGAACAGTACTTGTAGTCTGGCAATGAAAGTAACTGGCAGCAGTGGAAGCACCAGTATTGGGTATCAGGTTATTAGTTGATGTGGAAGGTTGATTTTCAATATTTTCAACTGCACTAGATTTAGACATGATATTGTTAGTGGAGGTTGAAGGTTGATTTTCAATGTTTTCAACTGCATGCACTATCTTATTGGCTATGTTTAATTTGTTGTTGAGAGAATCCTCGATATATCCCTGTGCTACTGAGCTTGATTTCCACCCTCCATGTCGTTGCAGCATAGTGATATCCCCTCCTGCATCAATCAACATGGTTGCAGAGCTTCTTCGGAAGCAATGTCCCGTGTATGACTTTGAATTTGGTAAATGTAAGAAATCTGCAATCTCTTTTGGCATATTACCAAATTTATTTATGCCTACTACTTGTTTTGTACATTTTTCCTTTTGATAATTTAGGAAAAAACGGTTTTCACTGATATTTGGAGGGCGCAATGCAGCGTATTTTTTGCATAGCTGGTAATACGGGCCAGTGATTGTGAAAGTCCTGGTTATTTTTGTTTTAGTGTCTGGCAGTCTAACTAATAGAGCTGTGCCCAAGTCTTCAAAGTCATCAACTTTTAGTTTACATAACTCTCCTCGTCTACAACATCCCATAATACCTATCACAAGTGCAACCTGTCAAAATAGATAATTTAATTTATTAATTTAACTTAATTTACCTATAATAACTTACCTTTGTTAATAAATACTGACTATCCGGTGCTTCTTTCAAAAATGTATTTATATGTTGAGGACTGAGTACATTTGCTTTTTTGGGCTGATAACCATCTCCTTTTCTTTTAAGCAATGCTCTTAGTTTCGGATAGCGCGAAATATCAACTTCATGTTTAAGAATTAAAGTAGATCGTAACATCGAATATTGATTCCATAAAGTGGACGATTTAAATTTTTTAGAGAGATGATCAAAGTAAGCGATAAGAACGTTTTCAGATAGTGAATTAGTGTTCTTTGTAAGTTTCCAGTCCATGAAACGTTTATAACTTGCTTCGTATTTTGCTCTCGAAGTTTCAGGTAAGAGCTTATCTGTAGCATTTGTAGCGGCTTGCACTATATCGGGTGGTGTTCCACTAATTTCTTCCACGGTGTCCATTTCATATTCGTTTTAAAACCATTTTAAATTCAAAACGAGTAGATAACACTGTACTAAAGACACTCAACAGGAACAAAAATGATAAACAATCAAGGATAAACAACCATTTACGATAATCACGTTTGACAATTGACTAATTGACATTTAAATTTCAAGGCATTTAAATAATGACACGTGCAACAATAATTGTATTTTCACACATTTTGGATTAAGTTTAGTTATTAGGTATTAATATTAATACGAAACTATCACTGATTGTTTTAATTTCTTTAGATTAATAATTTATCATTATAAAATGTAATGTAAATCTATTAAACACAATAAAAAATCATACAATTTGCTAGAATTATAGTAGGCTTGTATATTGTACACTAGTTGTACAATATTGTGCACGGTTTAGGCAAATTCACTCATTCCAATATTCTCAACTATTATGAAAATGCCAACATTTCTTTGAGGTCGTGCACAAAATATTTTTATCCAACATCTCTTATGCAGTAAATTTATTAGACAATATTAAAATAAAATGTACGGATACCATCATATCATGACAAAATGTCCAACTAGCGCTTGCAAAGAAAAGAGGTTATCTCAGTAACAATTTAACTAAAAATACAAAAGAATAATAAAGGCAATTATATATCAATTGATTTCTGTGATATAATACCTAAATTTTATAGGTTTCGATATGTTGCGTTTCCTCCTTTCTTTGACCTGATTTTGAACTGGCATATTTTTTTGCTCACTCCCTTGCTTCCTACTATTACTGTAGTTCTTATTGCTACTGCTATCCTGGGAAGCATTTCCCATTACATCCTTGAAACTCTTAATACTACTTTGGGAAAATGTCCCTGCGTTATCGCTAGGCTCAGCTATGGTGGCGGAGACGGACGAACCGGCAGTTGCGCCTTTGTCTGAGCTAGAAAAAGAATTTAAAGCATTATCCAAATTTAAATTAGATGGATGGTGAATATCAATAGCTTTAGAAAACTATTGTTTGGTTGAAATATCATAAACATTTATAGAAGAATCAATATTAGGTGTGCTGGGTGCACTTGAAGCTTCAGGCTGTTTATTTCTGTTTTGTTGCTCGTCTGCTGGGTCTTTTCCCTGGCGGACTTCATTCATTTCCTCTCCATTCTTTGCCTCCTTTCCTTGGTCTTCTGGCGTCTGCGGAAAGTGTCCTAGGCTAGTATAATACTTAAGTGGTGGTGCCATAGGTCTTTCTACCTCTGAATTATGATAATCTCCTATTACCTGTTCATAGTTGCTCTGGCTCATTTTGTGTATCTGATTTGTGTGCCTTTTCCAAACGTTTCCCTCTCTAATTCTACAAAGGTATGTAGTTTTACCAATTATTTTCTCAATTTTAGCTTGGGTCCATTTTCGCTGTTTTAGATGCCTATAATCAGCTACCATCACCTCCTCCCCCTCTTCAAATACTCTTTTCCTTCCCCCATAATTTCGTTTCTGGGTTTCTTGAGCATTTAGCTGCCTTTGAAGGGGTTGTGCTAGTTCTTGGTGCTGGTCTCTCCTACCCTGCTCCATTCCTTCTCTCAGTACGTCCATTCTTATTCTTATCTCCCTGTTTAACATCATTTTAGCTGGTGTTTCTCCTGTACTGGAGTGTTTGGCTGTCCTGTAAGCAAATAAAAATTCAGATACCAACATGGAAATACTTTTATTTTTGTTGATTGGATCAGAAAGTCTTGTTTTTAAATTGTTCTTAAAACTTTTTACTGCATTCTCTGCAAGGCGATTAGACTGTGGATTATACGGTGGTGATGTAACATGCTTAATAGCATTTCTATTTAGAAAACCCTGAATATTAGATGCCGTAAATTGGGTCCCATTGTCTGTTACCAGTGTTTTAGGGAGTCCCCATCTAGCAAAAAGTGTTTTAATTTTTTCTTCCGTTTCGGCGGAGGTCATTGTTTTCATAACAAACACTTCCATCCACTTTGTATATGCATCTATTGCTACCAAAAAGGTTTTTTTTCCTACTGGTCCGCAAAAATCCATATGCACTCTTTTCCAAGGAGCGTCTTCAACTCTCCAGGGAGTTAACTGTGTTTTTGGGGGCGATTGCTTATTTTGCAAACAATAAACACAAGAATTACATCTCTCTTCAATTTCTTTATCGATATTGGGCCAGTAAACATAAGATCTCGCCACATTTTTTGTTTTTACCATGCCAAAATGACTTGAATGCAGCTCTGATAGTATTCTCTTACGTAGAATTATTGGTATTATGATCCTGTGTCCCCACATAAGTACATCCTTTTCTACCGTTAATTCATTTCTTCTGTGATAAGTAATTTTGTTACCTTCGTTGGCCATTTCCCTGTTTCTACATACTTTCGCACTTTCATTAACTCTTGGTCTGCCATCGTGCTCCTTCGAATCTCATCATTATTTATAGGCCACTCTTCTACAGTCCCCTGTCAGCCGTTTCTCTAAAAGTTGAATAATTTTGTATCGGAAACCTAGAAAGATAATCACAAATAGTGTTTTTAGAACCCTTTATGTATTCTATATTATATTGAAAACTAGACAAATATGCTGCCCATCGTTGTAATCTATTTGCATACATTTGCGGTATACCTTTATGTTCGCCATATATAGTCACTAATGGCTTGTGATCAGTACGTAAAATGAATTTCTTACCATATAGGTACTGATACCATTTACAAACTGCCCAATATATAGCTAGTGCTTCCAAGTGACACCTTGGGTATTTCTTTTCTGCTGGGGTCAACGTCCTTGAAGCAAAACATATGGGTCTTTCATCACTGTTCGCCATGCGATGAGATAACATTCCCGAAATTCCCGCCTGACTTGCGTCGCATGTCAGTATCAAAGGTAAATGAGGGTTAAAATGAACCAGAATCAAATCAGAGGTGATTATATACTTAACTTGAATAAAGGCTTTTTCACATTCCCTACTATAATGAAACTTTACATTTTCTTTTAATAAATTATATGTGGGACTCAAAATTTGTGCTGCGTTTGGTATAAATTTTCCATAATAATTTATTACACCTAAAAATATTCTTACATCTTTAGTGTTTTGAGGTCTGGGAGCTTCTAAAATAGCTTTTGTTTTATCCTCTGCCTTCATTAAGCCCTTAGAGGTTATTTTAAATCCTAGATATTCTACAGAGTCTTTAAAAAAATCACATTTCTTTAATTTTAGCTTTAAACCCGCAGCTTTTAATCTTTTACAGACCTCTCTTAGAGTTGCAATGTGCTCCGCTTCGGAAGCTCCTGTAACTATAATATCATCTAAAAAACAAGAAACATCCTCCATATTTTTAAATAAATTTTCGATGTGCTTTTGAAATATAAAACTGGACACTGTTAAACCAAAAGGTAATCTATTCATTTCATACAAACCTTTAGGAGTTGTTATACAAGCTATCTTCCTTGATTTTTTATCTATCGTAATTTGAACTGATTATATGCAAAAGCTAAATCCAATTTAGAATACGTTTGCCCTCTGTGGAGCTTTGTAAAAATTTCTTCAATTCTTGGCAATGGGTAATTTGATTCCTGCAGATATTTCTTTACAGTGACTGAATAATCTCCGCAGAGCCTTAAACTTCCGTCCTCTTTCAATATCGGTACCAACGGCGTTGCCCATTCCGAAGTTTCCACTGGAGAAATTATTCCATTTTTCTCCATTTTATCTAGCTCTTCTTCCATTAGCTTTTTGTAAGCAAAAGGTACAGGTCTTGGCTTGCAGAAAATTGGAATAGCATTATCCTTTAAATGAAGCGTAACTTCAGCATTTCGGAATTCTCCTATTCCTTCACTAAATACTTCTGGAAATTCTTGAACCAATAAAGTGTCTACTCTCTGGTCAGATACCTCGTGGATAAGCCCAAATCCTACCTCAAATGCCTCCAGCCAATCGCGACCTAAAATGCATACATTCGCATCAGGTACAATATAAAATTTTATCATAGCATTTTTGTTTTGATATTTCACCATAACTTCTATGTAACCTAACGGTTTAAAACTACTACCATTATATGACCTTAAAATAGTACCATCTTTTCTAAATTTATAATTTTGAAGTTTACTTTTATTAATTCTTTCACTAATCGCTGAGACTGACGCACCTGAGTCAATCTGAAAATTAATATCAAAATTATCAATTCTTAAATTTATATTAAATTTTCTCTCAATTTCTTTCTTGTCTCCGTTACCATTGCTAGCTTTATACTTATTATTGCTACAAAACACATTAAAATTACACACATGTTGACTATTACAATCTTTAGTTGAGTCTGCAACTGCTCGTAATTTAGTTAAATGCCATAAATTATTATAATTTTTACTATTATCTTCATCTACAAAATTAATATTGTCATTATGTTCTACACAACTGATACTATTATCATTGTTTACAAAATTAAATCTTTTTTGTTTACAAACCTTTGCCAAATGCCCTTTTCTTTTACATTTTGAACAAAAATAGTTGGAATAAATACACTGACCTTGATGATATTTGTCACAAATACGACAACTATTATTCCCTTGTTTACAATTTCCGCCATGTTTTCGTTCTCTTCCATCGGCTTCTGTCAAGAAGGGACCGCTTCTTTGAGGGTACGGTCTACCACGCACACTCGAACCAGCGCGCATCTCTCCTACTCCATTCGAAGCTCGTAGCTCGGCTCCCATTGGCTTGATACGGAAAGCAGTTTGCTGTGCTTGTGTTGGTCCATGCGCAGAGCCCCTCTTCCTGGTAAAATGAACATCTTCGATGTGGTTATCATAAAAATGCTGCGGAGTGGTCAAATTTTCTTTTCGCTTCGCAATTTCCACTACGTTCTTTAAATCTACCTTTTCGTCTTCTTCACAGAGCCTATCAAATATCTTCTCGGACTTTATACCGGTTATAAATTTTTCTTTAATGAATAGGATCAACTTATCTCCAAATTTACATTCGACCGCTATTTTGCATATATGCGCGTGCCATTCAGCCACGGACTCTCCGGTTTCTTGTCTGGCCTCATGGAATTTTCGCCTTTCCCGCCATATAATTGGTTGCTTCGTGAAATGATTACTTAGGATTTCATGGAGCTGCTCAAACGTTTTTTTGTTTGGTGGTATCGGGTTGCATAGGTCTCGTAGCAGTACGTAAGTTTTCGTACCTACTAAACTAAGGAGCGTTGCCACTTTCCTTTCTTCACTTGCATTTGCAGTGAAATATTCTTGTAACCTTTCGCAATACACTATCCAATCGTCCCTACTAGGATCGAATTCGACAAACAATCCAACCGGGTTTGCCGCCATTTTCTTGTTCACACGACCACGTGCTTTACTAATTTTCTCTCGTCGCCAATTTGAGGTGTCCGTAAATAAAGATTACACAATTCTTGTACATATTTATATTATTATTAATATTCTACGATCACTTGATTACAATAAGTTAATGTAACATAGGAGTAATAAAACATTTTATTAGGTTGCGTACTATTGCGTAGCAAGCGAGCAGCAGACTCCCGCTTTATCCAACACCAAGCTGTCTCTTCAACTAACGCATGCGCACAGACATCACATTAATGATTTGTAATTTTTCTGTAAAAGATAAATTATTGAAAGGTGAACGAAATAGTTTTTCAATGACACAGTCACACTTCTCTCCATAATTCTCCATATCAAGTCAAGTAAAACACAACAAAATAATAACGCAGCGACGACGATAAAATACGCCGAGATGTGTTTAGGAAATCGCATCAACCACCGTCGTACGACCGCGACTGTTTCACCGCTTTCTTAGCGCCGGTGTCCACACGCGGGAAACTCCGGTTGCGAGCTCGCAACGAGCTCGCTGCGGGCCCGCAAAAACCAGTTCACACTACACGGTGAAATGACGCACAGTAAACAATCTACTGCCATCAGAAATAGATGTATATTGCAGAAAACGAGTTGTTGCGTTTATCGAGTGGACTGTCAAATAAAGAATAGTAATTTTTGTTACTGGTTATAATTTATTATTTCACTTCTAAATTGACCGAACTTAGTTTACTGGACCTACCTTTAGGGCTGGAGGTGTTGAGAAGATCTTTCGTAGTCTTGTTAGGAACCATAAGCGGTAACGGGTTTTTTATATAGGTAGCGGGATATGGCGTACGTTTTTCACAATTTTATAGAAAACTTGACATTGACACAACACTCGTTGCTTGGCGATAGGGCCCAATACAAAGAGCGGTCAATTTAATGATTATTAATGTAATTAATGATAAAAATGTAGTATGAAAACGCAACATTCCGGCCTCTCAAATGCAGAATTGCATTTTCAAAAATAAAACAACAACGATAACGGTATAGCGATACCCAAAAAAAAAGGTATAATAGTTTAATGCGTAATAACTTAAAAAAAATTAAACGTAATTAAACGGATATACAGTGAATACATTTCTGCATTCCCTTGAGCTAATTAACAAAAAAAGAGAACGAAGAAAAAAAGGCAAAATAAACGTATTTTAATTATTATTATTCTCGCCTGAGATTGACAGAGGACAAAGTTTCACAAGTGGTCTCCGTAAAACTCCGTTGGCTGTCTTAACAGTTGCAACTCGAGTTATGCCGTCTTTACCAGGATCCAACAGCAAAATTCGTCCTAAGCGCCATTGTAGAGGCGGGATATCCTCATCTTTCAATAACACTAAAGTGTTGACAGGCACTGCAGTTGTGGGTTCCAGTCACTTACTGCGTTGCTGGAGTGTATATAAATACTCTTGTTTCCAGCGGCGCCAAAAATCTTGATGCAACTTTTGCAATAATTGCCAGCGAGATAAACGTGTTAAATTTTGGAAATTATGTTCAGGGACAGAGGAAAGCGGTTCCAAAGTTAAAAAATGGCCAGGTGTTAAGACACTAAAATCGTTTGGGTCTGAGCTAGTAGCAACGAGTGGCCTAGAATTTAAAACTGCTTCGACTTGCACGAGTATTGTATAGAATTCTTCATAGCAGAAGATTTGATCACCTATTATTCGTTTTAAATGAGTTTTGACATTTTTTACTTCAGATTCCCACACTCCTCCGAAGTGTGAAGCGGCGGGAACATTTCGAATGAATTCAATTTTTTCATTTTCTGCGGCTTCCGACATTAAGGCGTTTAAATACTTATCGGCGCCAACAAAACTTGTGCCACAATCGGAATATATACAATTACATCGTCCGCGACGTGCTACAAAGCGTCGGAAGTAAGGTCAGAAGCGAGCTCAATGTGTAAAGCCTTTGTGGCCATACATAAAAACAGACAAATGTATGCCTTATAAGTCTTAGCGCCACGGTGTCGAGACATTGTTAATTTGAATGGACCTGCATAATCCACGGCGGTTTTTGTAAAACATTTAACTTGAGAAATGCGGACCGAGGGTAAGTTTCCCATCGGAGGTTGATAGGCGATTGGTTTGGTACGAAAACATTTAATACAGCGAGATAGAACTGAGCGAATTATGCTTTTAGAAGCGAGAATCCAAAATTGCTGCGAAATTAAAAGTTGTACAGTTCTGATACCTGCGTGCAAGTATATTTTATGAAAATGTTCAATTATCAATGTAGTTAATGGTGATCTTTTAGGTAGTAAAAGAGGGAATTTTTGATCATAATTTAGATGAGTTGCATATTGCAATCTTCCCCCCACTCGAATGAGACCTTTGTCATCAAAAAATGGATTAAGTTTCTTCAAACATTTAGAGCGAGGTTTTTGATGTTTAAATTCTTCTGAAAAACTTATAGATTGTGTGTATTTTACTAATTGATGTAAAGCATCTCGTTCTTCGGAGAATGATAGAGGTTTAAATTGCTTATTTTTATTTTTTAGATTGAAATAAAATCTAAAAACATATGCTAACACTCTTAGAAGTTTTGACAGGCAAGAGAATCTAGTTAAAAAATAATCAAAAATATTATTTTCCTGAAAAGTGGCTAAGGTAGTAATCGGTTTTTCTTCTGAAATTATTAAAGCCATATCTATGTTTGGAAAATTAGGACAATATGGTTGTTCGCTTAATAAGAATTCAGGACCGTTCCACCACAACATATTGGAAATTAATTCAGAGGGATATTGCCCTCTAGAAGCGGCATCAGCAGGGTTTGAGCGGGATTCGACATATTTCCAAGAAGAGGTGGGTAGTTTATTTTGAATAAAGGAAACTCTATGACACACGAATGTTTTCCAACGATGTGCGGGTGACCTTAGCCAAGAAAGAACGATTTGAGAGTCTGAATAAGCCACAATTTTTGTTATTAAAAGCTGTTGCTGGTAAACGTCCATAACATAGCAAACAAGTTTTGCTAATAATACGGCGGAACATAATTCAATGCGTGGAATTGTCAAACGTTTAGTAATCGGAGCGACTTTAGATTTTGAGCAAATGAATCGTATTTGATAGTTGCCTTGAGTATCGTGAAATCTTAAATATAAGATAACTGCGTATCCGCGTTCGCTACCATCACAAAAAGCATGCAATTCGCAGGATTGATCTTGTAAACAGCCAATATGACGAGGAACTTTGAGATTAGTTAAATATTTCAGTTCAGATTTATACTGATTCCAACAACGAACAATTTCTAGAGGCGGCGGGCCATCCCAAGAAGTATGTAAGACCCAAAGGCGTTGTATGAAACACATACCCAAAGGATCGAATATGCGAGCTAGTTCTGACAAAATATTGCGTTTTGTACAAGATTTGTCAATAAGATTTACTTTAAATGTAAAAACATCCGAAGTTGGTATCCATCGAAGTCCCAAAACTTTAACTGAAACTTCAGCAGAACTATCAAATAAAAGTGTATCAGTACTCAAATGATCTGTAGGAAGATCCAGTAAAAGACGCTTATCGTTACTCGCCCATTTGTGTAATTCAAACTGGCCTTTATTAAGCATTTGAATTAATTCATTTTGTAGCGATTTAGCATCTGAAATGGTATCTGCACCACCAAAAATGTCATCCATATATGTTTGGGTACGTAATAAATGCGCAGCGCGAGGGAAATTCTCACCTTCCTCCTCCGCCAGTTGAAGCAAAGTACGAATTGCTAAATATGGAGCACACGAAGTTCCATAAGTCACGGTATTTAATCGGAACTCTTGAATCGATTCCTCGCTAGAAAAACGCCAAATAATTCTTTGGTACTCGCGTTGTGACGGTGTAATCAAAATCTGTCTATACATCATTTTGATATCTGCTAAGAAAATATATTGAGAAACTCGAGATTTTAGTAAAACTGCTACTATATCTTGCTGTAACTTGGGCCCAATAAAAAGTTTCTCGTTTAACGAAGGTTCTTGTGGTAATTTTGCGGAGGCGTTAAAGACCACGCGGAGTTTAGTAGTTAAGCTGTCAGGTTTAATTACACAGTGATGAGGAATGTAATACATAAAATTCGTTACCTGAGAGTCCTTAACTGGGTCCATGTGACCAAATTCTAAATATTCTCGCATAAAGTTGCAATATTCTTTATACAAATCAGGTTGCTTTTGATAACGTTTTTCTAAAGATAAAAATCGACCGAGCGCTAAATTGCGAATGTTAGGAAATTGCGGTTGTGGTTCTTTAAAAGGCATTGACACGGTAAAACGTCCTTCAGTATCCCGAAGAATAGAATCCTTGAAAAGGGTTTCACAATAAACATCGTCTGGATGTAAGGAAGTAGCTTCGGGGACAGATTCAATCTCCCAAAATTGTTTCAATGTAAAATCTAATGACTCAGTAGCGTTTGCGTTACAAAGAAAGGTCTGAAGAACAGATTTATTATGATTCCTTAATTTGACCATTAATACATAACCAAATATGGTATTTATCGCATCGGGTTGACCATTATTACCCGTTACGCGTCCATCTGAGATAATTTGTGAAAAGATGTCAGCGCCTAATAAAAGATCTATTGAGCTAGGAACGTTGAAAGTAGGATCCGCCAACTGTAAATTACTAATATGATGCCAATTACTTACCTCTATGCGAGTACTTGGTAAGTGTGAACATATCGTTGGTAAAATAATAAATAGCATCTATATGAAGACGAGGAAATATTTTATTTATTGGGCGTACAGTTAAGGTGACACTGCCATTGACTTCAGTTTTAGTTGAATTTATACCTTGAATAGAAACATGCGTATTACATTTAGGAAGGCCTAGGCGATTAGAACATTTCTGTGAAATAAACGAAGACTGTGAGCCCGAATCTAAAATTACACGCAATCTCTGATAACATCCGTGGTTATCTAAGGCTTCAACAATCGCGGTTGTGAGCAAACCTCCATTATCAGAAGGCACGAAGAAGGAATTACTATTAGAAGAGTTATTTTGCGTAGACTTCGTCCCCTGAACAGAAGGGTTTACATTTGATGAATTGACAGTTACATCTCGGTGAAGAAGCGTGTGATGTTTTTTGGAACATCTTCTACAAGTTATAGTAGAACGGCATGAGCGTATATCATGACAGTTACTCAAGCAGTTGAAACATAGGCGTGCATTTTTGCAAAATGTCATTCTGTCATCAGGCGTTTTGCTCTTAAAATCATTACAGTAGTACAAAGGATGAGCAGTATGACATAATGGGCAATTATGAGATTTAGCAGGCGTTGCTTTTGAGAAAAATGAATTTTTAACATTGCTAGCGGGTTTTTTCGAATGCGAAGACGTACTGGCATTAGCATTGTCATGAGCGTTACAACATGTATCCAAAAAGTCAACCAGATCATTAAAGGACGGCACATTTTTAGATTTATGATGTAATTCAAAACTGGTTACTGTAGTTTTATCTAAGCGTTTAAGTAACATCATTGTGAAGACAAAATCCCAATTATCTGTGGGGTATCCCATATTTTTAAGGGCGGCGATATTCTCTTTAAAGGACTCTAGTAAATGTGATAAAGCGTTGGGATTTTCGGAATTCATTCGCGGTATATTTTCCAAGTCATTCCAATGACTGGAAGCGAGGCGTCTCTTATTAGTATACTTATCAACTAAAGTTTGATATGCGATAGGATAATTTGCGTCGGTAGGTTGAATACGTTGGATCAGAGCTAATGGAGGACCTTGCAGAGCGGATTGCAGATAACAAAACTTTTCTACAGGTGAGATTGCGTTATTATTGTGAACTAAGGCATTCTAAAGATCGATAAAGGGTGTAAAAGCTTTTATATCTCCTGAAAATTTATGCAATTCTAATTTCGGCAATTTTACGTTAGACTTGGTGGGATCGTGATGAAGCGTCGTATCTAAAGGTAGAGTCTAATCGTCAAAAAGATCTATATAGATAGCACGAATGTCGAAGTAAGCTGAATCAAAAGTTTCCCGAACCTTATCTTCCGTATTTATATCCGCGTTATCAGTAGTTAACAAATTACTAATAACATTACCGTGATATTTGTTAAAATCTTCACGTATTGATTCTATCTGAGTATATCTGACTTTAAATAAAGTTCGTTTATCTTTATTAGTTATAGCAGTGACAGCAGCCGCATGTAGTTCAGTTAATTGATTCATTATGGTTTGTCTTAAGAACTGATATCTTTTTACTTTATCAGCCATAATTGCAGAACAGGGCAAAAACAGAAAATCCAACTTTTGTAGAATAGAAGTGACCACCTGCAAACAATACTTATCTTATTTTGATGGGCAGTTAATATTCTAAATAGCTCAAGATAATGCACAAAAGTTATCTAGGATAGTGATAACTGTCAAAAACTTTCAAATATGACAATTAAAAGTAAGCGGTTTATAGCGGTATAAATTAGCGTTTCTATTTAGTAATAGAAAAGGAAAACTATTACACAAGGTAATGTGGTCCTACAAGATTCGAAGAGTAAATTAACAGTCGATCAATTAATAATAAATTATATATCCGGCTCAGGACCAAAATGTTGCGTTTATCGAGTGGACTGTATAATAAACAATAGTAATTTTTGTTACTGGTTATAATTTATTATTTCACTTCTAAATTGACCGAACTTAGTTTACTGGACCTACCTTTAGGGCTGGAGGTGTTGAGAAGATCTTTCGTAGTCTTGTTAGGAACCATCAGCGGTAACGGGTTTTTTATATAGGTAGCGGGATATGGCGTACGTTTTTCACAATTTTATAGAAAACTTGACATTGACACAACACTCGTTGCTTGGCGATAGGGCCCAATACAAAGAGCGGTCAATTTAATGATTATTAATGTAATTAATGATAAAAATGTAGTATGAAAACGCAACACGAGTTGTATTAGCTTATATTATCTACAAAATGTTTATTTTGTGGTTAAAGATAATTGTCGAAAGTTTTGTATAATTAAATAACACGTTTATAATTTAAGACAATGTTTATTAAGAAAGTATACAAACACACAAAATAAAACTTAACTAAGGTTCGTCCCATAATTCTTCATATCAAAAGCATAATTAAAGCAATACAACTACAATATATGTAGTAATAATTAGTATGTAGTAAAGATCTTAAGGGGGCTAGGGAAAGGTCGTGAATGTCGCCTTATTCGATTTATAAATCATTTGAAAAGTTTTTTTTTGAAATCTAACGTTGCACAAGTGATTGTATATCAACAAATATTATAATAAAACAGCGAACGCCCTTTCAAATTAATTTGTGTAGGTACTATCTTGGACAATAGTATTCTACTTTTGATTCAAATTTTCTTTTTAAATAAGAATAAAGTCCTATTGTCCAAGATAGCTAAAATTGACTTAGATACTAGATATAAAAACTAATTTGAAAGCACGTTCGCTATTTTATTATAATATTAGTTGATGTACAATCGCTTGTGCTACGTTAGATTTAAAAAAAACTTTTCAAATAATTTATAAATCGAATAAACCGAAATTCACAAGCTGTCCCTATAGCCCCCATAAGCAGGTAGGTATTTCTAAATTTAATAACAACCACAATAGTAGCCCGAATGCAGCACAGTTATTTTCAGGTAGTAAGTAGTTTTATAGACTTTTATCAGAAATATGTTTAAAAACCCTAGTTATTTATATTAAGAAGATAAAAGAACCAAAACTGAATTTCTAAATAAAAAGGTTTAAAAACATATAACTTAAATTTTAACTACATGCTTAATGCTTTCTAATTCCCTTCAATTAACAATACTTGTCATCCTTTTCATAAAATTTTGACAAATAACACCAATAAACAGCTGAATATCGAATATTTCTTCAAAATTATAGAACTCACCATTGTTAATTCTATTACCGTTCTTGCGTCAAACACCCGGATGTGTGAACCGCACAATATACAACAAGGTATCTTGAGCCCGTACTTGCGGCTGCGTCAACCTTGCGGGGCTGTAGGAATCTGCGTCAAGAAACGCCCGCAAGATGCTCGCTGCGAGCTCGCAACGGTGACGCACTATGTGTAAACTGCACCATTTAACTTATAGTATAGTAGACCGCATTTGCGGGCCCGCAGCGAGCTCGCAACGGGAATTTCCCGCATGTGGACATCGGCGATAAGAATTTACTGATTTACTTAAATAGCAGTTAAAGTTAGCACTTCACCATGAATGTATTCATATTTTGACTATGCTAGAAAAATTCTTATTTGTGTTAATTTGTCTATACTTACAGCGACGCAAATGAAGACAAGAGAATGCAGAAATTTTAAGAAAAAAATATTTGATCTAGGACCTATAGTTTTATAGTTATGAGTATTTTTGTAACACACGAAAAGACTAAACAGAGCCATAGCGCGCGAGTAGAAAAGAGTACGTTGGAAACAAAATCGTAAATATTTTGCAGTTTACAATAAAAATGAATTTTAATTGGCATAACAACAAGTAAACTTTATTAGGTAGGTAGATAGGAACAAAAAATCCAATAAAATAGTAATATAGGTAATTAATAACGTATTAATAAGACTTCTAAAAGAAGTTGGAATTGGCATTCCACCTCTATTTAAATACAGCTCTGTTCGTTTTCTTAAACTTTTGATTGCTCTTCTAAGATAAATAAGAAGAAGGGGTGTATTCTTCTTATTTCCTGTCAAGTCGAAATACTCCTTGTACACAACTCATTAAAGTTTGCGAAATTTTATCTTCCATTGTACCCATCAAAATATAATCTAAGGGGAATAAACCATCACCATTATTTGAAATGACTTGATTGCGAAACATTTTCGATACACAATTACTCTTTTCTGACATTGTTGATACCGTCTTATTGATACTACAGATTATTTAGACATGTAAGGAAAATGTTCTTGTCGCTGTAATCAGCAAGAAAAGTGCTCCAATAATATAAGCAACCATCGGCGGGCAAAGTCTCTTCGTAAATGTATCTTGTTCTTCAAAACTACCTACCTACCAAAACTACCAGGCAACATTAATTAGTTGTTAAAAATTGATGCGAACTTTACGGCAAGAAATAGGCAGGGATATAAGAAAAGCGATAAATAATTTAATAAAACTAGTAGAATTATGGTTAGAAGTAGAAGGCGTAGAATTTGAATACCTTTTGTAAGTTTATTAAGATGGTATTAATTACCTAAATACTATTGTTTCATTGGATTCTTCGTTCCTATGTACATACCTAATAAAGTTTAGCTGCTGTTATGCCTATTATAAATGATTTTTTTTGTTTATTGTTGCTAGCCTTACTTTGTGGAACTTCATAATCATGAAATAAATAAAGATAATAAAAAGTTTCACAGTATTTATTAAATTATAAGGACGGATATTAATGATCACACTTTTTTACATTATTACAAAAATCTAATAAATATAACAGAAAACAGATTTACATAATGCACCACTAACTAAAATAATTAACTAATTACAACTTTTTACAATTCTACAATTATTATAAAACAAAAATAAACATATTATATTACATAACGTTTAGTTCACCTAAAATATTACAAAAAAACACTATCACAAATAAATTAAATAACTTCTTATCAAACAGGTAAACATCAGCAACTGGGATTAACATACCTGGTTCCTAAAATAAAATGTTTCTCGGCCATTTTGTAAATTGATTTTAGATGTGCATGTTTTACATTAAAAGAAAAATTTTTTAAGTGTAAATAGAAAAAAGGAATTATAAAAAGGATTCAAAAAATCAAAAAACAAATATAGAGGTAAAATTGTACAAAATTTAAGAAACAATAGAATAAATTAGTTACAATTCATCAGAGGTTATGACAGTCCATAAGGTTAATCAAGTATGTAACAAAGACATAGAAACCACTTCATATATTGTAAGTAAAAAACTTGATAATAATTTAATTAATAACATGTTAACCCCTAGAATTCTTGAAGAGGCCCCATACCAGGGGCAAAACGTTGAATAAAATATAACTATAGTAGTTTCTTAATTTTTTAAAAATCCTATCTGGCCTTAAAATTGGATACATTTAAATTATAATTCGACAATATTGTTTCGATAGCACAGATGGACTTATGGATTTCAGCAATAAACTTTTAAATATGTTAAAGGTTAATCTATATTTTTTTAATGGAGCACTCTAGCAGACATAACGGCGACAGTGCCTAGAATTGAGTCTTGTACCCAGCCATACCTTGTCTGTACAAATTGCTGCTGCAATCTTATATGTATGTGTGTACCATACCTTTACATAAAAAATTCATAACTTAAAAATATATCAAAATTCTACTTTAAAGGCGCCTGCGAATCCTGAATAATGGGCAATATTTGTACAATTATTCTAAATTTAAATCAGCGTCTAAACTACTAAATTAAAGCAACAGATACCTTCAACTGCAACCTTAGTTTTTAAATTGCACATCACTGTTTGGTAGTTACAAATTGTCATTTTCAAGATAAAATTCTTATTTTTCTGTGTGGTTTAATAGCAGAACCAGTTGATTTTTTAATTTTACGGACATATCTTTCAGTTTCCCATTTTAAATGTCGAAAGAGTTTCATTTTGATAAATAGATTTATAATATAGACTTTATAAAAAACACATGCCGTATGTTCATTGGTTCTCTACCAGCCCGAATATTCATCTAGAGCACTTTCTAAATATTTTTTAATATTAACATGAATATCACATTTATGTATATCGAATGCTTCATTGAATTTTTCTAACAAGTACGCCACAATTTGAGCAAATTCATCCGATGGTCGTTTTAGAAATTGGACATCTTTTCTGCAAGCATAATCTTTACAGACGATTAAGATTTCGTTTTTGTTTGTTAGGTCGTCTGATTTTTTTAATAACTTTTCGGAGCAAAGTTTGCAGCAAAATTTCTTTTCGACATTACTCCCAAGATATCTAGCTATATAGATATTAGAACATGTTTCTAAAGTTGCATTTTCTGTCGTTACATTAGATAAATCCCTTTGCAGGTTTGTTTCATTTTGGGAGTTTTCTTTCATCGAATCAGTTTTAGATGTTTCAGCCAACTGATTATTATGAACCCTTATTACAGCATTCTCTGTTTCTGGTGTTTCAATTTCAAGAGGCTCACTTTCTTCAAGCTCTGTGTTTCCAGTGTCCACCGCCATTTGCAATCTGATGTTCATGTTTCTTTGAATTGATATCCTACACTGCCGCACCGTTGGTGTTGGGTTATATCCTCCTCTACTTTTGAGAACCGAAAAAAAGTTTTCTAAAGCATCTTGATTTAGAAACCCTATTAAACGATATTTTATTCCTTGTTGTTTTAAGTAATCCCAAAGCAATAAGATAGAGTTTATGGTCCATTGAAATCCTTCAAGGCAGTAAATATTTTTTCTTTCTTTGTCTCCTTCAAAGACTTTGATATTCTTAAAATATGCAAGACCATTCCGTAAGATGTCTTCGGACTTGCTGTTAAAAACAGACAACGGGCGTCTGTTCACACTTGCATCATGTAATACTCTGCTATTTAATGAATCAAAGACATTGTTAACGTTTTCTACAAATTCTGACGTATTTACTGCTGTGGGGCTATTATTTTCGTTGGTTAGCGAAGCTGTTTTTACTGCTGCAGCAACTGTATGAGAAAATATCTGGGTGGCATATTTTACTTTCATTTTCTGAAAAGGTGTTGGTGATATATGATTTGAAGTTATTTTTAAGAGTGTTCTGGTGGTATTGCTTTGTTGATCGATTTCAAAGGTTTTAATGATGTCTGTCCATGATACCAATTTGTTGTCTACAACAAACTTTATATTTTGATTCATAAAGTTATTTCGCAGACTTTTAATTAAATGGGGCGCATCAAAGCATGTAAACACATTTTGACCATCTATATCTACCATAGGTCGTTCTTTCGTAGCACCTAGTTTGCTTAACGCACTGCGATTATTAGACCCTTCATCGCACACTAAAACAAGAGGGTTAAATGTCATCTTTCTCAACGTTTTAATCACATTCACTATAATCTGCTGTAACGAAGAGTTGTCCATGGATCCCGAAGAGGCAAAATAACACAGAGGAATTTTCCATTTATGGAGAAGGCTTCTAAGCATAAACACGGAGAGAGTATTTGGTATTTTTGGACTTCTGCCCATAGATCCTAAATCTTGGTATCCTTCAATTATATCTTCCGAGTGATTTAGCTCTAATTGTTTTTTTATTGCCATTTCGTCATACATTACGACGCACATCTTTTCTCTGTCCGTCATGGTCTTTGCTTTCAAAACAAGTTTTTTGGACAAATTGGTCTTTAGCCCGGTTCTCAAGTTGCTTACTTTTAACTAGCTTTGAATTGTTCTAATTGACGGTAGCTTACATTTAAGGGTGTAAAGCATAAACTTGTATGCTCCAGGAGATTTATAGTGCAAAGAAAGAGCCAACTGTTTTTCAGCTCTTATCCACTTTGTTCCTGGCTTATGGAATGACTGCATGTTGATAAACATCTTCACAGACTAGCTTTTATTCTGTAACAAATTACCAAGAACTGCAGTAACAGACAGAGAATTTACCTTTTTTTTAATCTATAGCTTTGCGATTGCCATGCTTTTAATTTATTTTTTAATGCTGATACTTTATAGACCAGTCGTTTGCATTCTTTCCTTAGTTTTGATTTAGTAGGGGTTGCCATGTCCAACATTCGTTCACTTAGTTTTGAATCGGAAGTTTCAGTGCTATGAAAACTTGACACTCTTGGTAAACTATGATGCCGAATTCTTAAAATTTCAAAATCATCCTTTTCAGAAGATATGGAATTTAGGCGTTTTCGTTCATATGTTCTGACAGGTGCTTCTCCAGTGCTTTGCAGAGTACCGGCTTCTGGTTCTACAACAGATGTATGCATTAGTGTTAAGTCGGGAAGTATGGAACAGATATTGTGTAACCGTACGCGAAGTGAATACATCGCGTACGCAATACAGTCCGCGAAATTAAATTTCGCGGCCGTTACTCTTAGCAACAGCCGCGAAATATACTGATTATTTTAGAGAAACTTATTAACAATCACAAACTTCGCGACATAGAAAGTACTGTTTCCTTAGTTACGAGGATGTATCAGAAAATAACGAGACTGGTGCTATAGTATAACAATGAAACATTTATTTAAAAAACCTCAACAACTATCCTTCAAAGTACTCTCCATTCTGTTCAGTACACTTATCCCATCGCTTTATCCACTTGTCATAAACTTCTGAGAAACCATTTTTTGATAGTCTGTTTAGTATATCCATCACTTTTCCAGCGCTTTTAACAGTTTTGGCCTTCTGTGGTCTTGGGCTGCCATTATGCTTCCATTGCATACTTTGAGACTTCAATTCAGGATCGTAATGATAAAACCAACTTTCGTCACATGTAACCTCATTATTTAAAAACTGTGGATTACGCTGCAGTTGCCTTTTCCACTGCTAACAAACTGTCACTCAATTCGCTTTTTGTTCATCGGTCGTCACTTTTGGAATCCATCTTGCCGCGAACCTTCCGGTACCCTAAATCTTCCTGAATAATTTTATGAGTGGAACCGTAAGACAAATTAACAATGTCAGAAATTCGTTTTATGCCAATCCGGCGATCATTTTGTATCAAGTCGCATATCTTTGCTCCACTTTCATTTTTTCGATGGGTACGCAAAACAACGACAATTCAATCATTAATTTGTAATAAACGTCAAAAGTTAAACCAAAGCCTACTTGAGGGAAAGTACATTAACGATAAGGCTTTCATGACTCATTTTTTGTGTTATAAGATTCTACCTCTGAAAGAAGTTACAGCACCAATCTCGTTATTTTCGCCCATATAGAATTTGCCGATGTTGAACAAACGGACCAATATTGGGTCAATATTGGCACCGTTATTACCAATCCTGGCAACCAATATTGGGACAGTGCAGAAATGATAACACCGGTAAGTGCTTGGGCCATTTTACATAGTCGATATTGGCAGCCAATATTGGGCCAGTGTCGAAATGATAACACTGGCAAGTACTTGGACCATTTTACCTAACCAAGATTAGCCCAATGTTGTTGATATGTTGGTATAACTCTGGTTTCATACTGGCACAACATTGGCTGTATATCGGTAGCATACCGGTGTATAATAATGATCATTATTATATTTTTTAATTATATTATATTGTATACACTGAGAAACATAGTTCGAAAAATCTTTTGGTTTAAAAATTGTAGATCAAGAGCGCTAATATGACGACGGGGACATAACTTTTACGAACCATTTTTCTCAGTGTATAACATAATATAATTAAAAAATATAATAACGATGATTATTATGCACCGGTGTGCAACCATATCCAACGATAGCCATACATACTGTGCCAGTATGAGACCCGTTATACCAACATATTCTCTTCAAAGTTCTTGTAACAATTAATAATATAATACATTATAATGTCGGCAGTCATATAGATACAAATTAACAAATACATTATAATAGGTACTGTAGTGATAATTTATTCAGAATTGAGATTGTATGAATAAATATAAGTCATTAATTAAAATGTAAAAGGGATATATCAATTTGATTTAAAAACAGCCATTAATGTCATACCATCTAATTAAAGTATTATCAAATTATGTAAATATTCAATTAAAAATAATGTAATGTTTCGTTGTTCGTAAGAAAAGGTTCCTTTATGAATATTCTTGTACCACATTCTTGTCTAAAGGCTTGTAGGAATCTAAAACAAATAAAATTTACAAACAAGTAAAATAAATATTTACGATTTATAAAAATGAATGACAAAATGTAAAAGATAACAAAATAAGATTACGAATATTGTTAGTTATTGAACGTTTTGTTGACAAAAAAATGTAATTAACTCCCAAGACAACATAATACACTCAGGAAATAATTACATAAGAATCATCTCCTACACGGAAAAAACAAAATAAAGATTAATAAATAAGATTTGTGATGTATAACGGAGACAAAATAAATTTCGTAACAAAAAATTTCCTTCCAGAAATCCAGATTTCTTAAAGAAATTTCACAGCTTAATTTAAAGGATCGAGGAGCCAATGGAAAACGGGGTACAGTTAGATTGAGGTGAAAGCCAGGATAGGAAGAACGAGAAAATTTAATTCGCTTGCAAAAGAATAATTCTTATAAGAATTTAAACATACTATCATGATTCAAGCAACAAGAGTTTGGATTATTTATAAATATATACAGGGTGTCCCAAAATGCTGTTTACACGCATGATCTCCCTTATTTGAAAAGATAAAAAAATCAACCAAAAACTATTGTGAATGACTCAAAATGGACCTTCAAAAACCATCCTTAAACGCTGGTTGCATAGCAACGTTTAAGAGATCATGCCAACTTGATTAATTTTTCAAATTGCACCCTATGTTTTTTTTCACGGAAATGTATTCTTCACTTCATTCTGCATATGGTAGGTATGCCTTACTTAATTATCTAATGTGCATTTAAGGGTTGAAAAAATATTTTTTATAAATTGTACACTTCATATTCACTAACTAAATTATTTATTCAAAAAATATTATGATTAGAGCCGTGTCTACAAGGGAACTCCTGATGCACTTAAAAGCCACAGGTTTTGAGTCCACAGGAGGGCATTTTGAGCATTTGCTTTAAGTTTAAGATAAATTCAATTTATAACAAATATTTTTTAAAACCCCTAAATGCACATTAGACAATTAAGTAAGGCATACTACCATATGCAGAATAAAGTGAAGAATACATTTCTGTGAAAAATAAACAGAGGCTGCAATTTGAAAAATTAATCAAGTTGGGATGATCTCTTAAACGTTGCACTATGTAACCAGCGTTTAAGGATGTTTTTTGAAGGTCCATTTTGAGGTATTCACAATAGTTTTTGGTTGATTCCTTTATCTTTTCAAATAAGGGAGATATTGCGTGTAAACAGCATTTTGGGACACCCTGTATAACCAGAGAAGTGATTTTTTTATTTTAAAATTCATTCTTATATAAAAAAATATTAACTTTATTAATCTATAAAATCCTTTTCCATTGGCTTTGTGCTCGATCCTTTAAATTAAGATGTGAAATTTCTTTAAGAAATCTGGATTTCTGGAAGGAAATTTTTTGTTACGAAATTTATTATGCCTCCTTCGTTATACATCACAAATCTTATTTATTAATTTTTATTTTGTTTTTTCCGTGTAGGAGATGATTCTTATGTAATTATTTCCTGAGTGTATTATGTTGTCTTGGGAGTTAATTACATTTTTTTGTCAACAAAACGTTCAATAACTAACAATATTCGTAATCTTATTTTGTTATCTTTTACATTTTGTCATTCATTTTTATAAATCGTAAATATTTATTTTACTTGTTTGTAAATTTTATTTGTTTTAGATTCCTACAAACCTTTAGACAAGAATGTGGTACAAGAATATTCATAAAGGAACCTTTTCTTACGAACAACGAAACATTACATTATTTTTAATTGAATATTTACATAATTTGATAATACTTTAATTAGATGGTATGACATTAATGGCTGTTTTTAAATCAAATTGATATATCCTTTTTACATTTTAATTAATGACTTATATTTATTCATACAATCTCAATTCTGAATAAATTATCACTACAGTACCTATTATAATGTATTTGTTAATTTGTATCTATATGACTGCCGACATTATAATGTATTATATTATTAATTGTTACAAGAACTTTGAAGAGAATATGTTGGTATAACGGGTCTCATACTGGCACAGTATGTATGGCTATCGTTGGATATGGTTGCACACCGGTGCATAATAATCATCGTTATTATATTTTTTAATTATATTATGTTATACACTGAGAAAAATGGTTCGTAAAAGTTATGTCCCCGTCGTCATATTAGCGCTCTTGATCTACAATTTTTAAACCAAAAGATTTTTCGAACTATGTTTCTCAGTGTATACAATATAATATAATTAAAAAATATAATAATGATCATTATTATACACCGGTATGCTACCGATATACAGCCAATGTTGTGCCAGTATGAAACCAGAGTTATACCAACATATCAACAACATTGGGCTAATCTTGGTTAGGTAAAATGGTCCAAGTACTTGCCAGTGTTATCATTTCGACACTGGCCCAATATTGGCTGCCAATATCGGCTATGTAAAATGGCCCAAGCACTTACCGGCGTTATCATTTCTGCACTGTCCCAATATTGGTTGCCAGGATTGGTAATAACGGTGCCAATATTGACCCAATATTGGTCCGTTTGTTCAACATCGGCAAATTCTATATGGGCGAAAATAACGAGATTGGTGCTGTAACTTCTTTCAGAGGTAGAATCTTATAACACAAAAAATGAGTCATGAAAGCCTTATCGTTAATGTACTTTCCCTCAAGTAGGCTTTGGTTTAACTTTTGACGTTTATTACAAATTAATGATTGAATTGTCGGTGTTTTGCGTACCCATCGAAAAAATGAAAGTGGAGCAAAGATATGCGATAAAATCTTGTGTTCGGTTGGGTAAAACACCTACTGAAACTTTTGAAATGATTAAAAGTGCATATCCAGATAATAGTTTATCACGATGTAGTGTGTTTGAGTGGCATAAAAAGTGGCATAAAGACGGTTGTGAATCAGTTGAAGATGAACCTCGTCCCGGTCGATCACAAACTGCGCGAACTGACACAAAAATTGCAGAAATTAGCGACTTGATACAAAATGATCGCCGGATTGGCATAAAACGAATTTCTGACATTGTTAATTTGTCTTACGGTTCCACTCATAAAATTATTCATTTAGGGTACCGGAAGGTCGCGGCAAGATGGATTCCAAAAGTGATGACCGATGAACAAAAAGCGAATTGAGTGACAGTTTGTTAGCAGTGGAAAAGGCAACTGCAGCGTAATCCACAGTTTTTAAATAATGAGGTTACATGTGACGAAAGTTGGTTTTATCATTACGATCCTGAATTGAAGTCTCAAAGTATGCAATGGAAGCATAATGGCAGCCCAAGACCACAGAAGGCCAAAACTGTTAAAAGCGCTGGAAAAGTGATGGATATACTAAACAGACTATCAAAAAATGGTTTCTCAGAAGTTTATGACAAGTGGATAAAGCGATGGGATAAGTGTACTGAACAGAATGGAGAGTACTTTGAAGGATAGTTGTTGAGGTTTTTTAAATAAATGTTTCATTGTTATACTATAGCACCAGTCTCGTTATTTTCTGATACATCCTCGTAACTAAGGAAACAGTACTTTCTATGTCGCGAAGTTTGTGATTGTTAATAAGTTTCTCTAAAATAATCAGTATATTTCGCGGCTGTTGCTAAGAGTAACGGCCGCGAAATTTAATTTCGCGGACTGTATTGCGTACGCGATGTATTCACTTCGCGTACGGTTACACAATATCTGTTCCATACTTCCCGACTTAACACTAATGCATACATCTGTTGTAGAACCAGAAGCCGGTACTCTGCAAAGCACTGGAGAAGCACCTGTCAGAACATATGAACGAAAACGCCTAAATTCCATATCTTCTGAAAAGGATGATTTTGAAATTTTAAGAATTCGGCATCATAGTTTACCAAGAGTGTCAAGTTTTCATAGCACTGAAACTTCCGATTCAAAACTAAGTGAACGAATGTTGGACATGGCAACCCCTACTAAATCAAAACTAAGGAAAGAATGCAAACGACTGGTCTATAAAGTATCAGCATTAAAAAATAAATTAAACGCATGGCAATCGCAAAGCTATAGATTAAAAAAAAGGTAAATTCTCTGTCTGTTACTGCAGTTCTTGGTAATTTGTTACAGAATAAAAGCTAGTCTGTGAAGATGTTTATCAACATGCAGTCATGCCATAAGCCAGGAACAAAGTGGATAAGAGCTGAAAAACAGTTGGCTCTTTCTTTGCACTATAAATCTCCTGGAGCATACAAGTTTATGCTTTACACCCTTAAATTTAAGCTACCGTCAATTAGAACAATTCAAAGCTAGTTAAAAGTAAGCAACTTGAGAACCGGGCT